>JAGKTI010022598.1:0-15185 GCA_018397915.1 Birgus latro
CCAACTCTCTACCGATCGAGCTACCGCCTCCCCTTATTGCCTATATTATTGTGTGAAAGCCAGTATAGACTTGTACTACACATAAATTTGTACCAAATAAATAAATAAATACATAATTTAAAGTGGCTTGAATTAGTTAACCCTTCAATAGTTCATTTTCTTTAGCCAGGTACCCTGAGAAAGAATGAAAACTTAAGACTGACTGACACCTGTAGCAACATTTATAAGCTCAGGAGGGCGATTTCTCTATGAATTTTCGATGTTTCTCGCTGTACCATTCCCCTTATATGTATGTATTATGCCCATGATGTATACTGTATATGCCTCCCTCACTGTATCCCACCGCTGCCACCAAAATGTAACACCCCTCTTTGATGGTTGAAGGAAAGTCCTGGAGTAGTTATTTATGGACTTTAATTGTGGAGCACAGAGATATAGGTGTTACCTCTCCTGATATTAGCCCTCGACTGCCTGTTACATATGGTTCGAGTTGGCTGGCTAGCCTGGGAACGCTGCTTACGTTGCAGTTCTAGGTAAAGTGGGGGGCATACAGTGGGGGTATACAGTGATGGAGGCATATATACATAACGGGCATAATACATACATATAAGGGGACTGGTACAATATCACCAAAAGTGGAGGTTTGAGCACAAAAAAAAAAGTTGAAAATCGGTTGGGTTCTGAGGGTGTGTTGGGTAAAAAATCGCTCGGGACTGGATGGGTTAAGTGCACAGTGCTCTCCCACTGGGTAGCTGAAATGAAATGAAATGAACTAAACGTGCCATATTTTTCTCCTTCATTGGATTCAGACCCCAAATATTTACTTACATTTACTTAAATACAATGAATTACTTCTTGAAATTGACAAGGAATGTCTAACTTAACAAGTTATTCTCAGTTTTACATAAAAACTAAAGCCAGATATTAATTTTATCAACGTTAAGAAATATAAGACCTTCCTCCATTTTCCACGTCACCTTACCATGCATGCGCAGTCATTTACATGGAATATTCCTATAATTATACAAAACTTATATACATATTTACATTATAATTTTTCATGAAAGGTTAAACTCACCAGCATTTAGTTTATTATGCATTCATCATCATCATCCAGACCTCCATTCCCACCGTAGGGAAGAAAACCAGTGCAAATCCCTTGGTTATTAACCCGAGGCCTCCCGTCAACGTATGGGTACGTTGCCACGTTTTGTCACAGTGACACCCAACGACGTACCCATACATTTTGTAATTGCAAGGTCCATCATTTGCACATTTTTCAAGTTTCACAGGTGATTTTTGGTAGGCATATCTGGGAGACCTTCCTCTACCTGCCCTCAGGTGGGGATACAGCATGGCCCCACCTGACCCCCCCTCCCTCCCCGCTCGCCATTTTCTCGGCAACTCACCTGTTAGCAGTGACCTAGCCAGTAAAGGTATGTTGCACTAGTCTCTCCAATGACGAAATTCACGGCGAAAGTGATTCCTGAGGTGAAGGACAAAGGAGTAAACAAGCCAGAGGAAGAAACAAACAGAAGTGATGAGGTGGTAATGTCGTAAAGGAAGGTGCCATATGTTGATGTGTTTGGTGAATGAACAACGCTTATATCGCTTATATTATTGTATGAAAACCAATATACTCTTGTACTACATATAAATTAGTACCAAATAAATAAACAAATACTTAATTTAAGTGGTTTGAATTAGCTACTCCTCCCATAGTTCATTTTCTCTGAAGCCAGGTACCCTCATAAGGCATGAAAAGGTGAGGGTACTTTCACCTGTAGCAATATTTAAAAGCTCAGGTGGGCGATTTCTCTATAAATTTTCGATGTTTCTCACCACAAGTGGAGGGTTGAGCCAAAAAAAAAAAATCAACAATTCGTTGGGAGTACGGGGGTCATTGGTGGAAAATCGGCCAGAATGTGACGGGTTAATCCAAACTGAAGCAGCACCAAACATTCTCTGGTAAATTCCTCTGCTTTATAACAAAGTGAACTATATTAAAAAGTGTGCATATACTGCTAAATACAGGATATCTCCTGGGGGAAACAGTTTCCATAAATTGGGGCCGAGCAAAAAATGATACTCTGTATCACGTAATATGACTCCCAGCAAGATGTCTCCACAAGTCTCTACAATCCTGTGTTGTGGCCATTGTAGGTCACGCATCTTGACCTAATTGTTCTCCATCATTCATTGTCTCAGGACTACCCGTTAATTTGAGGTTCCAATTTGTCCATGGTTTTATGCCAGCTTGTCTTCTACATTTAATCTCGACAAGTCTCAGCACCCCTCCGAATCTGGATGTGTGGAAACAAACTTAGTAGCGGCCACTGGGATCTAGATTCGTCAATTTTCACTGAGACCACATGGTGTATCCATTAAGGACTTGTTACTGGCAGCTTGAGCGTCACAATATCTTTCTCTTAGGCTCAATAGATAATCCTCGTTCCAATGCCTATTCATAGTGTCAACGCCCTTTTCAAATGATGATATCCTTTATGCAGATTTTGCTCTAGTTCATTATCCTCTACGGTGGGCTCATCTACTTCCTCTTCGATATCAGCACAAGGCCTTCTGCCATACAGCATATGAGCTGGTGTCAAGGCTTCAAATGAGACACTAATATCATTGAGATAGGTTAAAGGTCTATCATTTATACTAGTCTCAATTTCATTTATTACGGTCCTTAACTCCTCTCTAGTGATATTTGTTCCAAGCAACGTTTTCTGTAGGCAGTTCTTCACGACACTAATCAATCATTCCGTGAACCCGTTTTGCCATGGGGCTGTAGGAGCTATGAACTGCCCTGTACAGTTGCAGATTCCCAGGGTTGACTTAACCTTTGGGTTTTTCACTATACTTAATATTTAAGATGATGCTCCAACAGAAACGGTTCTCCTGTCACTAACTTACTAGGACAATAGCGTCTAGCAGCAAATCTTCTGAATACGCTCATTCATGTCTCTGAACTTATCTTTTGTCATTTCTGGATGGACTACCCTTGTGTAACTGGAAGTAAAAAAAACGTATATACACCTTATGGGGTGATCCCTCACCCGTAACATTTATAGCCCCTGTGTAATTAACTCCAGTTACTTTTGAAGTGCCGACTTAAATTTACCCTATCCTTTGGCAAAGCAGGTGGTCCTGGATAGTCATATGGTCTTTGTTCATACCTCCTACATATAAAGCAATTCTCGAGATATTTTTTCACAACCTGTCTGCCCCTAGGAGTCCAATACCTTTCTCCGACTCAGGCCAAAGTCTGCGGCACACCTCCATGAAGAGTTAACTCATGGGATTCCTTAACAATTAACTGTACAAAATAATCAGTCTTTGGTAACAATATAGGATGTCTAAGTTGGAGGGGCAAATCACCCTTTATTATTCTGCCAAGGCATCTAAATTAGAAACTGTCCTTCTAACAATAATCCTTTATAACATATCAGCTTATTATTGCTGCTAGTGCCTTGGCATAAAAGGTAAAAATTCTCCCGTAACATTTTCTTTGCAAGTTTTTCACCCAATATTCCATGGGTTCATACTCCTCAACACCACTTTCATATTTAAAAATCTTACAACTAGTTAGTAGTGTTCAGGAGTTGTCTTATTGGAGAATATCTACTGTGTCTGTCATATCTGGCTCAGGTACTATAGAATCCAGGTCTACAACAGCAATATTATACTGTTTTTGCTCAGGCCACTCTTTAGTAAGTAACCATTTAAGACCTTTAAACCATAAGTCATCTTGGATTAATGTCTTTACTGTCGGGCCTTTCGAGAGAAAATCAGTCTGGTTTTGATTGTAGGATACATGCATAAATTTAAATTTGGAAGACAGTTCTTTTATAGTTTTCTCTCTATTGCAGGTGAAAGGAATTTTACTGTCTTGCTTTCCCATCCAGTAAAGACATATCTCACTGTCAGTCGATATAAAATATCCTCAAACTGAGTGTCAAGAGTATTGGTTAAAGACCTGGCCAATTTATTTCCTACTTCTCTGGAACCCAATTCCCTTTCAGGCAGGGTTTTTTCTTTATTGTTTGCAACTCTGGCTTTGGCGATAATAATTTTACAATAATATCCTGTTGCACTATAAGTTACTGTCTTATATGCCTTTTGAGAAACATCAAGTAATATATGCAAAGGTGACTGCTCATTACTGTTTATGTGCCTGATAATACATGTGCTTGACGATTTTTCAAATTCTTTTCTAATCTGTTCCTGTTGTCCAACAAACGTCTCACCTACTACAGTGTCCCAGTCCAGACTATCACGCCAAGCTTCTTGTGCTAAACGTTTGCCCCTAATGTCAATGGGACTAACCAATCTAATGGACCAAATAACATGGAGACCTGACTTAACCAGCCGAGTCCCATCGACGTACGGTGTACGTTGCTACTTTTTTCCGTGGACAGACCCAACGACGTACATCGTACGTCACGCAATTGCAAGGCCCATTGTGTGCACATTTTTCAACATTCGCGGGTGATTTTTGGTAGGCATATGTGGGAGACCTTCCTCTACCTGCTGTCAAGCGGGGATACTGCCTTGCCCCTCCTAACCCCCCTTCCCCCCCTCCCCCCACTCTGGGCAATTCACCTGTTAGCACCAACCTAGCCAGTAAAGGTATGTTGCCCCACGGTCTCTCTAATGACGAAATTCACGGTGAAAGTGATTCCTGAGGTGGAGGACAAAGAAACAAAGAAGCTAGAGGTAGAAACAAACAGAAGTGATGAGGTGGTAATGTCATAAAGGAAGGTGCCATATACTGGGGTTTTGGGTAAGTGAACAATGCATATAAACGCCTATATTATTGTGTGAAAACCATTATAGACTTTTACTACACATAAATTCGTACCAAATAAATGAAATAAATACGTAATTTAAAGTGGCTTGAATTAGTCAACCCTTCCATAGTTCGTTTTCTTAGCCAGGTACCCTGAAAAAGAAGGAAAATATAAGGTTGAGTGACACCTGTATCAACATTTTTTTACCTCAGGATCGTGATTTCACTATGAATTTTCGATGTTTCTCACCAAAAGCGAAGGTTTCAGCCAAAAAACAAAAAGTCAAAAATCGGTCGGGATCTGGGGGTAGGCTGGGTAAAAAAACGGTCGGGACTCGGCGGGTTAACTATCCTTAGACAGAAATATGTAAGTAGGGAACAGGTCATTATCCAGTTACTGAAGACTAAATGAATTACTCATGGCTCAACATGATTTTTATTGTTTGCAAAACCTTCGAAATGCAGTGAGTTCCAATCCTCCGGGACTCTACCCTCCTCCCAATCCAATCTGCACACCTTCCACATCCATTCTATTACTATCTCTCCCCCATGCTTCAGCATTTTACAACACACTCCATCAATTCCTGGGGCTTTCCCCATTTAAACTTTCTTCATTGCTTCCACCACTTCCATCCTGGTGATTTCTTCCTCTCTTCTCACAACCCTCCTTCTCCCTGCCATTCCCCGCCACTTATACTTGCATTACTTTCATTCTCTATGTTCAACAGTTCATTAAAGTGTTCTCTCCATCTGTTTACTTTTTCTCCCTTCTCCACTAGTATTCTACCATTTTTATCTTTCACACCCCCACTGACTTTGTTGGCACCCTGTCTAGCTCTCTTTACCTCCTTCCAGAACATTTTCTTACATTCCCTCCACTTTGCACTCAAATTTCTTCCTTCATTTCAATGGATGAAAACAGTGGAAAAATCTGGAGAAGATTTACTTAGCGCAGAGTGGCTGAGCGGACGACATGAGAGTGTAATGGAGGAGAGGTAGGGAGGGGAGTCTAGAATAGGGGAAAATGGGTAAATTGTCAACAATGGATGGGAGTACTGATGACATTAGCAGCTCTGACTATTGTTGGACATTGGCAGTGCTGATAGATGATACAAGTCACCAGCTGAAAGCCATGGCAAATTTAAAAAAAATACAGTCACAGAAGTGACTCCCCGCGGTATGATCCATTGCACCCGACCATCACGAAAGTGACGACCCGCGGTTTAGGGGTTAATAACTTATAGGCGTGCCCTTGACCTGTCCTAACAGAGAGGAGAATTTACTAACCTTGGAGAGGTCTGTTCTGTCATGGACTAAGTTTCTAAATTTATCTCAGAAAGATTGCCACTTTTGCTCCCCATCAAACTCTGGGAGCATAATCTTTTTGTAGTGTGGTTATACAGCACAGGTCTACACTTCGTATTTCTGCAAAAGAATTACTTAATTTTGTTTTAAATAACTTTACGATGTCTATATACTCCTCTTGCTTATTCTCATACTCTGTATATTCCGATTCATACAGTTTTTTATCATCTTCCTTCACAATAGCTGCTTCTAAACTGCTACAACTTTCATGATACTTAGTCCATCTGTCCTTCAAGATGTCCAAAAGATTATTAAATATCTTTTTTGACAGTAGTATTTCCTCTATTGATTCCTTGAAGTCATTTATAGCTCTTTATACCCATCCTGCCTTACCACTCGTTAATTTCTTTAACAATTAAATGGACATTTGGGGTGATTACCTTAAACCGCCCCTTATCGGCAACTTTTTTACCCAACCCACCCCCAGAACCCAGCAAATTTTGGATTTCTTTTTTTTTAGCTCAAACCTCCGCTTTTGGCAAGAAACATCGAAAATTCAGCAAGAAAGTGCTCACCTGAAATAAAAAAAAATATCCTAAACAGGTGAAAGGCCCCTCACCTGGGTACCGCTTTCTATGACGCTGCGCTCCATAAGAGATGCTCCCTATGCGAGAGAAACTTAACCAAAACCACTCAGAATTGGTAATTATTTATTTATTTTGTACGAATTTATATGTAGTACAAAAGTATATTGGCTTTCACACAATAATATAGGCGATATAAGGATTGTTCACTCACCAAACACATCAACATACCACACGTACCTTGGAGATGCAACCTCCTCATTACTTCTGTTCATTACTAACTCTGGCGCCATGTAATCTTTGTCCTCCACATCGGGAATCACTTTCACCTTGAAATTCGTTATTGGAGAGACCGTGGTGCTATGTGTCTTTACTGGCCAGGTCTCTTCTAACGGGTGAGTTGTGAGAAAATGGCACATCCTTCGAGGGGGAGCATTACACATGGTTAGGCAGTGTTGCCACCTGGCTGGGGGTAGAGGATGGTCTCCCACATATGCCTACGAAAAAACTCCCACGACACTTGAAAAATACGCAAACAACGGGCCTTTCCACTGCATAACGTACGATGCACGTTGTTGCGTCTGAGCGTGAAAAAAAGTTGCGACATGCCATCGTACGTTGACGGGGCGGGCAGTTTAAGTGAATACTACAACCATCAAAATTCCAATATTTTCACTTTAAATTGAGTTGACTGTGGGTAAAGTTTTAAACCATTCCTCCACAGTTGCTAAACCATTTGGTTTGTACCGTTCTCCCCACAATCATAATCCCACAAAATAAACAACTAAATTTATTACCCTGAGCCCAGATGCTGCTGGTTCCTCAGTATTCCAGTAGACCACTCATTGCTTCTGTCGCATAGACGGCGTCCCTTTTCCGTTCTATGTAATTTATGATTTTCTTCAGGACAGCCTCTTTACCTTGATGATTCCAATGAATATCATCAGCTTTAAGGGTTGCCTGGAATGGTTGGGCATAAACCCTTCGCTAGTCAGGTGGGGCGTTTTGGCACCCCATTTTTTTTTAAAGCTCATATTTCCTAGCCAGTAATTTGAATATTTCTCTATTTCTCTCAGTTCCAGTACTCTCCTGATTCAGTGAGGGGAGGGAGCATGTGCACTGGTTTAGTCCTGCCTCTGCTGTAGTGGGAAAGAGGGACACTCCCCCCCTCCCCGGGTGTCCAGTCACCCCATCAAACTAACCATTTAGATCATATTGTGATATATATTAGTATCTTATCATATTTTTTGTATATTGTTTATCATTACACTGATTTTAAAAATCACAAAATGTATTTTACTGTGCGTGTTTACCTGACAAATGAGATATGAGTCCATCTGTTATTTTTTTAGTGATACCTAATTTATTGTATTTTATTATTATAAATTAATAAACACCACCTACAAGGCATTCAATCTTTTCATTAGTGATTGTAGAGATATGCTGAAGCGGCAGGATGGATATATTTTACATGTTAGTAACACTACATGTATTTTTGTATTGGGGTGTTGTAACACCCCACCGGACTTACCACATTTGAATACCGCACAGGACTAACAAAGAGTTAAAATGAATAAAGTCCCTTCCAGTGCATATTCTCTGCAACTTCCTGTTTACTGCCCTCCTGACTTATTTGTATGTGCCCTAACTAAATGGTGCATGACATGGTAAATTTCTAGTCTTGAGAAGAGTTGTTGCTACAGAGGAGGTACACAACCCTTCAACAGCCCCATTCACTGCAATAATATTTCCAACGTTATCATTAATTTCCACACCCTCATAAAAATTATTACCTCCCACAAAAAGGACTATACCGTGGTGTTCTCAATCCAATACGGCATTTAGCTATTCATCACTTGAAAATGAACTAGTTTTTCCTCCCAGAGCCTGGTATTTGCCTATTTATGTGTCTGGCAGCTCTATCACGTTCGGAGTTAGGTGACGGTCATCTTCAACCCCCTTAATGCCTTAGTTCTTATCTGTACTCCTCACTCGGAGCACCAAAATTGTAAAAACTTTGAGGGTATTCTTCTATCAAATCACCAAGTATTAAAATTAAAGTAATAGTCCTTTTGAATGCCTTGGGTATAAACTAACACCTTAACTCACCTATTATTATCTCGTTTTTCCTAGCTAGCTCCCCTTGATTTGTTCAAACCTTAAAGGATACTTAGCCAGATATGTCGGATTGACAGATAAAGACGGGCTTGCGGTCTTGGCTGGGTTGCGTGGGTCAATTCCAAGCATCCTCAAGTGCAGTATATATATATATATATACAGTTCACTCTCGTTGGCTAGGTGACTTGAACAGAACTAAAAATAGCGTATCTTTCTCCTTCAGTGGATTCAGATATGCCAAAAACTAATTAATTACAATTAGTTAAATTCAATGAATAACATCATGAAATTTTAAAGGAAGGTCTACCGTAAGTTAATTATAGTTTTAAATAAAAACTAAAGCCAAATATTTATTTCAACTACTTTAAGATATATGAAACCTTCTTCCATTTTTGACGTCACCGTACAAAGCATGCGCAGTCATGGTACATCGAATATTCCTATAATTATAGGAAATTTTTACAAGTACTTACATTATTAATGTCCATAAAAAGTTAAACACAATAGCAATAAATTATTAATAAAAACGATTACTATCCTGAAGACACCAGAAAATCCTTCAGTTATTAATCCACTTTAAACCAGCACTATACATCTTATGGTAAATTTCCCTTCTTTTTAACAAGGACAACTACTTTAAAAAGTGCACATATACCACTACACACAGGATATCTCCTTCTGGTGGAAATAGTTCCTCTCTCTCTCTCTCTCTCTCTCTCTCTCTCTCTCTCTATGTGTGTGTGTGTGTGTGTGTGTGTGTGTGTACTAGCATGGGTAATATTAATTTGCAGCAGGTGGGATAATAACGTCATTGTGAAAAATGTATGATATTGGTGTATGAAGATTCTCCGTTACGGACACAGACGCACAGGATTATTTGAACGGGACTGATGTTGCCAGCAAGAATTAAATGATATATTATAGAACGTTTACAGTCCTAAAGGTGAGGTTGCAAGAAAACATTAATTACGATGTCTGTTACACAGTAAAAAAAAAAAAAATAGAAACTGACAGTGCGTGTTTCGCGAGTATGCGGTTTTGTTTTACAAGTTAAGTCGCTTCTTTTGATGACCTCTCTCTCTTTGCCATCATCCACGTTTTCTCACTAACGCTGAAAATCGTATGTCTGTAGGTAGAGTGAAGAAAATAATCAATATAAAAGTGTTAAATGAGCTTTTTCTTCTTTATAGCTATGAAGTGTTATCCATGACTTGAATATAAATGTTGGTATTATGAACAAATCGTCAATGTGGTGGTCACCATTTATACAACACTTATATAACTACCGTTCTTACAGTGCTCCAAATACACTCCCTCTCCATCCCCTCGCTTTCTCCTTCCCTCCCCCTTCTACTGTCTCCATCACTCCTCCCAATTCCTTCCTCCCCCTCTACCAGTACTCCTTTCTCTCCCTCAACATCCCCAACCCCTCCCCACGGTTTCATTTAACTGACCCTACTTCGTTTTACCTCCATAACTTGATTGGTTATTCATGAGTTGGATAAAGTTATTATCATTTACAGTAATATAAGTCGTAAACTAGAGTGACATTATAAACACAATATTCGTGCATGTTATAGTACCTCCTGTATTACACACAAGTAACCACATAACTTATACAACAATATGCCCATCGTAACTATCAGTGTTCAGTACCATTCCCCCTTTGCGGACTCCTTCCCTCCTCGCCTCCTTCCCTCTTTCTTTATCCCTCACTCCTGCCTACACATTATAACATATTTACCTGTATCCCAGCTTGTAATATATCTAATCCCTTTCCTTACCCATGGTATTCCTGCTTCCATAACCCCCCCCTCCCACATTATGTTCCCCACTACAGTGAGACCTATGAGATATGTCTACTTAATTTATAATTTAAAACACTATGCAATCGAAATACTTTGATCTGAACTCCCTCAACACATGATCTCACAAGGTCAGAGGATGCAGCCAGCAAGAGTATCCATATCACTCCATCCCCATAGCTGCATAACATGGTCAGAACACAAGGTAACGGTATGGCTGTCCGTCAGCTCCCTGAACATCTGTTCTGCAACTGCCTATATTATCAATAAAAGTGTGACAACGACTTGGATGGACAGGCAGTGAACCTTTACCATAATTAACCTTTTCACCACGACAATCGAATTCTTCCACTTACACCTGCATGCTGTCCGGGCTAACGGCAAACATATTCCACTAAGGGAACAGTCTACTCATCCAGAGGGGTAAAATCTACCCCCCATCGTATATTACGATGATTATGGTTGCCAAATGTATGGTAGGAGGATACAGCTTTTGTTACTATCATCTATTTTGCTATATTTAACCATATCTGAAGAAGTACAAATTATCACCAATAATACTGGCAATACTTATTCAGAAAATATTTTCTGGATGCATGTATATCATACTCTTGTGCAACATGCACAATGATTTTTTTTTCATTTTTTACATTCTTTGGGTGAAATAAGGACGTTTGTGATTCATATTTTATGTATGTTGGGATTTTAAAAATACGTGTATGCAAGAGATTAATGGCTATGGAGAAGTAATAAGATGATAATTATACTGAAGCACTGACTGCCGTTCTTTGAAAAGTTAATGCCTCTTGACCGCCAATGCCACGGTCATTATAATATTACACACTATTAAAGAATACAATCCAAAAACAAAACCATTTTTGTCCCGAGACAAAAATGAAGAGAGGAGAGAAAACAGACATTTGAAATGACAAGGGAGAGAAGTTGGGCATGGTCAGTACAATAAACCCAAGGGGAGGGACTGGGGTTGTTGAGGGAGAGAAGCAAGGGGGATTGGTAGAAGGGGGGAAGGTAGGGGGCGTTTTGATGGAGACAGTGGAAGGGGGAGGGAAGGAGACGGCAAGGGAGTGGAGGGCGAGTGTATTTGGAGCACTGTAGGAACGATAGTTATATATATATATATATATGTGTGTGTCTTATAACTGGTGACAAGTAAAGTCTCCTAACCACCACAGTGACGATTTATCCATAATACTAACATTTATCTTCAAGTCATGGATAACACTTCATTGCGAATGAGAAGAAAAAGAGGCTCATTTAACAAATTCAGCTAGGCCACCACACAGAACACTCCTTGTCACACTAGACATTATTAAAGCTTTTGATTCCATCCCCCGCCACAACCTCACAAACAAAATATTCAGCGCATACATGCACAATAACACAAAAAGATGGCTGGCAAACTACTTAGTAGGCAGATGTGCACATGTAACTTTTGCCGGCCAGTCTTCGGACATCAGAAACTTCACAAATGGCGTCCCCTAAGGATCTGTTTTGTCCCCTACACTCTTTAACCTATACATGCATGACATACCCACACCCCATACACCACAGATTAACATAGCTTCCTATGCAGACGACATAACACTTACATGCACACACCAAAACGCAAACACAGTCGCACACATCCATCAACCTTACCTCAACACACTACACGAATGGTTCACCACAAATAGACTCAAAATAGCCCCAGCCAAATCTACAGTGACCCTCTCACAAACTGGACAGCAGAACACAGTCACATTCCACACCTCACCATAGACAACACTCCCCTACCACACACACACACACACACACACACACACACCTATGTATAACAAAAAAAAAAACAATATCACAAAAACAACACATAACAAACATCAAAACAAAAATAACANAGACAATACTCCCTACCACACACGCACACACACACACACACACACAACATTCCACACCTCACCATAGACAATACTCCCTACCACACACGCACACACACACACACACACACAACATTCCACACCTCACCATAGACAATACTCCCTACCACACACGCACACACACACACACACACACAACATTCCACACCTCACCATAGACAATACTCCCTACCACACACACACACACACACACACACACACACACACACACACACACACACACACACACACACAATCCCTGGTGTAACATATAATACATCAATGTCATTTAAAAAACACATCACAAACATCAAAAATAAATTAACACCTAGACTCAGTGCCTTGAAGCCACTTGCCCATACAACATTTGGACACAACAAAGAAACCACCACCACAGTATACAAACAATATATACGTTCAGTGATGAATTATGCAAGCCCTAACCTCACTAAAACACACTATAACACTCTTCAGACCATACAAAACAAGGTCCTAAAAATAACCACAGGCTGCACAGCGACTACACCAACAGACCACCTACACCAAGAAACCAAAGTCCTCAAATTCAAGGATCATCTAGACATGAGAGGCACCCAAATTCTCACTGCAGCCTTCACAAACCCACAACATCCACTACACTACATGGCAGCTACATCCACACACACACACCAAGAAACATCAAAACAACACCCAGCACACGATATCATACACAAATACTATCATCTCTTCCCCCCTGCCCGCCTCAGACCAGCTTCCTGAAGCATATTCATACTCAGATCACTCGCTGTTCCATTCAGTCACTCAAAGACAACACACAGCTGCATGCACGGCCTCCTGATATCCATCCTTCCGAACGCTATCTCCCCCGTGAGGACAGGGTCCACCTGGGCAGGCTGAGATGTGGGCATCATCCAGCTCTCTTAAGTTATCAGAAGAGGCTGGATGACTCCGTCGTTGACGCCTGTCCAGGATGTAACACAGCATCCCATACTATTAAGTACATCATGGAAGACTCCATTGCACACAATCACCTACGCCAACAACACAACATACACTCCTTTAGAGCTCTGTGGGAAAGCCCGGTCTCGGCCATGGCCTTCCTTAGGGACTCGGGGCTGTTCGGCCAGACTCCCTAGGGAACAACTGCTGCTACTACTACTACTCTGTCTCATACAGTGTTCCCATATCAAAAGGCTCGTATCATGCACGCTAGGAAGGACGAACTTCTGTTGTCGACTGTACCTCTAATGCTTTTGAAGAGGGATCATAAGAGGTCCAAGAACTTTTTATTTCAGCCATCTAATTAGGGCCGACAGCTGACGTATATGGAAATGATCCTGACTCGCCTGGTTCTCTCTCATATATTGATGTCCCGTATATTAGGTTGTGCCTCGACTGACAGCAGGTGATGAGTGTAGGTATGTAATGTAGAAAGAGACATTACATATCTGGAGTCGATGGTGTTCTCTTGGTCGAGGTATTTTTACCATTAGTGCAGGCTTTAGGTATTTGTATCTTTAGGCTTTAGCACAGGTTAGCGATTTGTCTGTTAGGGTAGTAGTTTTAGGATCTTTAGTTTTTTTTTCCTAATAGTTAAGGTAAAATAATAATTATATAAAAGAGAAAATAAAAAAAATTATTGTATACATATATGTATGGGTGTATGTATGTGTGTATGAAAGTGTGTTTGTATATATGCATGGATGAGTGTGTCTGTCTGTAGTTATTTATTTATTTATTTATTTATGTTTTATGCGAGAAAGAAGGAACCAAAGGCCATGGGCCCGCATACTGTTCCTTCCAAGAAAAAACAAAAAACAATACGAAAGAGAGCCAAATTCAAGATCCATTCATTTCGAGATGCCTGGACACACTGCGTTTGAAAGACTGGAGATCATAGGAAGCAGGGAATACAGACAGAGGAAGACCGTTCCAGAGTCGACCAGTTGCATAAATGAAAGACTTGGAGCAGCCGTTAACTCTTGCATCAGAAAGCTGGTCAGAAAAGGGATCAGAGTTTGTTACTAGACGGGTACTACGTGCCCGTCGTAGAGGTGGAGGGATGCAAGCAGACAGTTCAGAGGAACAGTATATATATAAATATATATATCTATATATATATATATATATATATATATATACATACATATATATACGGCCTTAATAACCAGGGGCTTCGGCCCCAATGGTCGATAAGCGAAAAAAAACAAAAATTTTTTACTATTTCAGCTTTCGCAGACTAAAGCACAGTATTTTAATGCACTTCGTTACTATTACCGGTGACCTCCAAATAACCTCCAACTGGTGACCTCAAATGATCTCGGAGGTTAACCTCACATAGCGTATGACCGAGCTGGAGGTAACGTTAGTCTCCATGCTAAAAATTGAGCTGCTGGATCCGGTCGTTCGAGCGTGTATTATCGGTAACCTGAAATGACCTCCGACCAGTGACCTCAAATGACCTTGGAGGTCAGTCTCACATAACCTGTGTCCGAATTGGAGATCATATGAGTCTTCATGCCAATAATTGGGCTGCAGGGGTACGCAGCATTGCCTGGTCAAAAAAGGTGAACTCTCTACCGGTGACCTCAGATAGGTCTGAATTTTGACCCCCCTAAAACCATCCTTGGTTCACTGTGATTCTGAATATATATGGGTCTGGGAG
>JAGKTI010022600.1:4570-15185 GCA_018397915.1 Birgus latro
CCTTGTCACTCAGCGCAGTCACTCAGGGAAGAGACAGAAGAGGAAGGAAGGAAAGAAGGAAGAGAGGAAAGGGCAGCCACATGAGAACAGCACTACATCGAGTGAGCTGTTAGTGAGTGCCCCCCACCTACCACCTAATTATAATCACCATCATCATCATCCAGACTTCCTTTCCTACCCCAAGGCAGGGTGAGGAGTAGCAACATCCAGACAGCCTAAGTTTGGCCAATTCAATGGCAAACATTAAATTATAATACTCCATCCATCCATCATCCAATCCTATGTTGCTCCATGAGAAGCATTGGAGCCCAGGGCAAAGCAAGTTGGTCCTGACATTTACAATGAGAGTGACCAGCCTCACTCATCCCTGAGTGGCATTACGTGAGCAATAAACCCCAACCACTCCTTGGATATAAGCCTACACAGGCTCAATCCAATAGGAGTGCCTTAATTACCCACTAAACCACCAGGCACCATAATTTGGTCATATGGTTACCACCCAGCATAGTAAATGGTTTCCTTGTGTACAGGAAACCATTTGGCTTGTCACTCAATGTAGAGTCACCCAGATGGAAGAGGAAAGAATGAAGGAGAGAAAGACAGAAGAGGAAGTGTAAAGTCACCCGTAGGCAGAAGAAAGTGGAAAGAATGAAAGAAAGAAAGACAGAAGACGAAGGATGGAAGAGAGGGAAGGGCAGACACTCAAAGCAGCACTACATCAAGTTAGTGGATGGTGAGTGCCACCACCTACCACAAAATTATAATAATAATAAATGGTAATAATAATCACCATCATCAATACAATTTTTTTCTCTACCTAACACATGGTGAGGTAGTTCATTCACCATTCATGCCCACGGAATCCTGACTCTATCACTTGAGCACCTCACTATCTATCAGCTCTAGTCACCCTGACATCACAGAGTTAAAACAGGGGTGCAAAAACCTTGTCATGTACTCCTTACAAAACACCTCCTACTAGCTTGATCCCTTGTAAGGTCTCTAGCATCAACTTCATTGTTTTGCTTTTTCACATATGGTACTCATTTATAATGCCACACTTGTCCAGTATCCACCTCCTTCTTGGTCTACCATGCCTCCTGCCAATTTACTCAGATACTGTACACCCATTTCACAAACCGATTTACACGCATTCTCTCCATGTGTCCAGACCACAGGGCTAATCAACTGGCTGGCTGTGGGCCAAATCCAGCCCTTGAGAGATTTTTGTCTGACCCTTTGACTGACTCAGAAGAATGAAAATAAACAAATAAACAAGCATAAAATCGAAAGTTTTGCATTTTCTTTTTACTTATGTATTTAGCGGAAAATGCAAATGCAAATACAGTAATACAGTATATGAATTTCTCGTTTCTTTCTATGTATAAGTGTTTAGATAAGGGAAAAAAATGCGGGCAAAATAATGTACAGCCCTTTTGTTAATTTGTGTTACATAATTTGCCCCTATTTCTTGGGTACTTCAAACTCTCAATTATACAGCGTAATTCAATGAAGCCCTACTCCGGAAGCAAAACGCTGGATACCTGTGTTGCACAGTAACCTCCATCAGCTCAATTTTTGGCATCGAGCTGGATATTGCGTTACTATCCATCTCAACCCTCTATCCTGAAAACTCTCCCATGAGTAAAAGATGAAAATTAAGCATAAAATACAATAAATTAATGATACAGTATAGTAACACAGTACTGTAATACAGTGCCAGTGGCTACCATTTAAGAGCCGGTTGATAAACCTCAACCCTGGATACTGCATAAAACCGCAAGTTATATCCCGATTTGGTGCCAGATATTTCATAATTTCATTGAATATTGCTTCAATAGAGCCGACACAGCAGCACCGGATACTGCAACAACAGATAACTGAGAGTTAACCGCAATGAATAGCCCTGCCATACCATCTAAGCATACACTCTTTTAACTCAAGACCACAGGCTTCCTACTTCACACCTTTCACAAATGACATCACAGTACCAGTTTTCCTTATCCTCACCACTCTCAACAGCTC
Source organism: Birgus latro (assembly GCA_018397915.1). NCBI lineage: Eukaryota > Metazoa > Arthropoda > Malacostraca > Decapoda > Coenobitidae > Birgus > Birgus latro. The sequence continues at coordinate 6,596 of JAGKTI010022600.1, forward strand.
CACAATATAAACTAAGAATTTTTCAGAGGCCAAGGTTAATATATGGTACTGAAAAATCAAAAATCTATCTATCTACAGACAGACGCCATAATCTCGTAAGGGGTGGCCGTTTGGCTTTGAGTTACAGTAGTTGATTTTTGGGAAGGGGCACTAACCCAACGCCAACCCTCTTGTTGGCACTTAGGGAACATGTATGTGTTGGTTATATGGTTGCCACCCAGTGCTGTAAATGGTTTCCTGGTTTACAGGAAACCATTTGGCTTGTCACTTAAAGTAAAGCCACCTGAAATGGAAGAAAGAGTAAGAAAAAGTGACAGGAGAGACGGAAGAAATAGAAAGAGAGGAGGGCAGACACTGAAAATGAATGATAAAGGTGAAGGAAGAAGTAGGCAGCACTCTATCAAGCGAGTGGATGATGGTCACCACCACCTACCACGTAAATACAGTAAAGGCAAAAAATTTTCAAACACAATTAATCACTGGACAGGCTTCTTCACTCAATTTATTGGCAAATACTACAAGTGGAGCAATGTAGCATACTGGTTACTCAACAAACAGATCTATTAGAGAAAAAGCTTATCACTTACAAACAAATACAGTACTTACTGCTGGTTAAACTGCTGTTCAACCATGTCTTCATAAAGCTGCTTGTCCATATTTTCATTCCTCTGTAGCCCTAATCGCTCACCTTTTACTGCTCCAAGACCACCTAAATCCCGTAGCTGAAAATCCAATTATGTTTTTTATTAGCCAACTGATTAATAATCCGGAGTAAAACGAAATGGGATAAGTCAGTACCTGCTTATCAGTGTATACAAGGCACAACAAAGACACTGTTCCTGATTATGATAGTCTACAAAACTCTGTTCATTATCATCACTATTCCAACCCTGCTTCCCAATTAAGGACAGGGGTGAGGCGGGATTCAGTAATACAATACCTCTTTTCAATGTGAATGGACTGAAAGACAAAGATAATGGAAAATGGTTTTATGAATGTATAGCAAGATGCAAAGCTGGATGTATGTGGACTGTGAAACAATACAACAACAATTTTTTGGCATGAGATGGTCCGACATCTCTTTTAACCCCTAAAAGGTGGTCGACGTTCCGGAACATATGTCAAGGAAAAGGCAGTCAAAGTTCCAGAACGTACGTCAAGGAAAAGACAGTCAACGTTCCAGAACGTCCGTCAAGGAAAAGGCAGTCAACATTCCAGAACGCATTCTTATTCCAAGGGCCTATTAAATGCCGGAAGTGTGGTGTGGGTCTCTGTATCAATTGCTTCACAGAATACCACACACTGTGACATTAGTGTGAACAGTTGTGATAATATGAACAGTTGTATATAATATTTACACACGTAAAATCATAACTGTAGAGATGTAAGATAAGTAAAATTTTACATATATATAGTGTGTAGTGTTGGAGCGGCCCTAGTGAGAGAGGGCAGTGTTTGGAAACTCCCTGTACTGTTGTTTGCAGATGATACTATGTTGTTGAGTGAAGATGAAGGGGAGCTGCAAGGCTTGGTAGATGAGTTTGGGAGAGTGTGTAAGAAACGGAATCTAAAGGTGAATGTGGGGAAGAGTAAAGTGATGATCTTCGAGAGAAGTGAAGCCAGTGAATGTACAGTGAGATTGGATGGGAAAGATATAGAGAATGTGAGTGAATTTAAGTACTTGGGCAGTGTGATGAGTAAGGATGGAAGTCTGGAGGGTGAAGTGCTCGAAAGGGTACAGCAGGGAAGGAAGGTTGCTGGTTCGTTGAAAGCAGTGATAAGAAACAGGGAGGTGAGCATGGAAGTGAAAAAGTTGTTACATGACAGTATTGTGATACCAATTCTGACATATGGAAGTGAAGCTTGGACCCTGTTGGAAGGACAGAAGTCAAGAGTGAGAGCAGTGGAAATGAGTTATTTGAGAGGAGCATGTGGAGTCACATGGAGAGACAGACTAACAAATGAGGAAGTGAAGGAGCGTTGTGGTGTGGTTGGGGACGTGATGGGAAGCGTTAGGAGAAACACATTAAGGTGGTTTGGGCATGTGGAGAGGATGGAGAGTGAAAGACTGACGAGGAGAGTGTATGTGAGTGAGGTGGAGGGGGCGAGAGGGAGGGGGAGGCCGAGGATGAGATGGAGGGATGGAGTGGAGAGGTATATGAGAGAGGGGGTGTGTGAGTTGGGAGCGTGATAGTGAAATGGCAGGGGACAGAGTGACATGGAGGCGATTTGTTTGTGGCCACCCCGTTCGGGATCAAGGCGTCTGGCAATAGATATAGATAGATAGATAGTGTTCAAAGTGCATCTTGAAGACACAGAACAGGAGGTGGCTCAATCGGTAGAGAGGTGGCCTGCAGTCCTACTGGACCCAGGTCCAAATCCCCGGTGGGGCACGGAACAGTTAAAGCATTTGAATTTCATTAAATCGGGCTTTACTGATCTACCAGAAGACCCGCCGACATGTCGTAAAAATAACCCCGCTAATACCAATACACCAGTCCTGTATGAGACAGCACTAGCATGTATTCAATATGGACGGTGGGTGTTAGCGCCGAAGTGGTGACATGTAGAGGTGTATGGTATGTAGGAGGACGGCTGGGCCTTGATAGCAAGCTGTAAAGCCTATGCCCAGAGACGGACACATAAAAAAAAAAAATAAAAAAAAAAAGTCCTGTATGAGACCCCCCTAGCATGTATTCAATAAGGATGGTGGGTGTTAGCACCGAAGTGGTGACATGTAGAGGTGTATGCTATGTAGGAGGATTACTGGACCTTGGGAGCCTGCTGTGATGCCTATGCTCACAAATGGACACATTTTAAAAAATAAATAAAATAATAATAATGTAAAATAATAATGTAAAAATAATAGTTTTAATCTACTGTTACAAATAAGAACAGAAAACACGACTCTCTGCCTGCCTGCTCTCAGCTGCGTGCCACTGAGAGTGACTCTGACGCACCACCTCCCCTCTCATCACCACCAAGTCCATGCACAATTTGATGTGAGTAACATCAAATTCTGTTTTTCAGCTATTCTGATCCATTTATGCATGTTTTGCCCGATTTCATAACATATTATTTTGTTTTAAATAACCCGCCCCATGCGGATGTCACATTGGAAAGTGGCCCGTCGTTTAACCCATTACGTCCCGACCGATTTCCAACCTACCATACCACAAAATCCCAAGCATTTTTGGAATTTTTTTTTATTGGCTCAAACCTTCACTTTTGGTGAGAAACATCGAAAATTCATAGAGAAATCGCGATCCTATGCTTAAAACAGTTGATACAGGTGTCATGCAACCTTACGTTTTCCTTCTTTTTCAGGGTACCTGGCTAAAGAAAACGTACTATGGAAGGGTTAATTAATTCAGGCCACTTTCAATTACGTATTTATTTATGCATTTGGTACGAATTTATGTGTAGTAACAGACTATATTGGTTTTAACACATTTATAAAGGCAATAGAAGCATTGTTCTGTCACCAAACACATTCACATATGGCAACTTCCTTTATGACATTACCACCTCATCCCTTCTGTTTGTTTCTTGCTCTAGCTTCTTTATTCCTTTGTCTTCCACCTCAAGAATCACTTTCACCATGAATTTTGTCACTGGAGAGACCGTGGGGCAACATACCTTTACTGGCCAGCTTACTGCTAACAGGTGAATTGCCCAGTGTGGGGGGGAAGGGGGGTTAGGTGGGGCCAGGCAGTATCCCCACTTGACAGCAGGTAGAGGAAGGTCTCCTACATATGCCTACCAAAAATCACCCATGAAACTTGAAAATTATGCAAATTATGACCCCTGCAATTGCGGGACGTACCCATACGTCGATGGGTGTGGCTGTGACAAAACATCGCGACATACCCATATGTCGATGGGACTCGGCGGGTTAAGGGTTAATCCAGACAAAATTATAGGAGGACACTTGATTTCCCATGCCCACCAGATTAGTTTACCCTGTGGCCACAGACAGTGTTGAATGCAGTGCGTGCTCACTTGGACTGCTTACAACGCATGTCTTGGTGGTGATTCCGGTATTTTGTCTGATTCATAACTCATTTTACAGCACTTCCACTTAACAATAGCTATGGCTTCTATGAAAGATGCAAGTGCCAGTGGTGGTAATATCAAGCGTCAACACCAGTCTTTTCCAACAGCTAAGTATTCTTGATCATGGTTAACTGGACCAGCAACCTACCACAATGATGAAAAATCTCAATTACGAAATAAAGCAATAAATGAAATAAATGTTAAATGGTTCAAGATCCATAAGTTTACACCCACTTTTTGCCAAATACAGGTATACATTGGTTTAACAATGCAATCTGCCAGGTAAAAACCCATCATTAAGTGGGGTATCGTATATCCGGGTAGATTTAACATGTAAAGTAATGGGATGCGTTTTTCAGCCTTGGGTTTCCCCTCCAAAAGTCCAAAACCCACCTAAATGAGCCCAAAAACAAGTTTAAAGCCAATCTAAATGGCCTAACAGCTGTAAAAGAAGCTAACCTAAGCTTAACACCTGTAAATAACTCACAAAAGTCAACAAATAAAATCTGAAAATCATCATATACAAGTCTGGAAAAAATCAAGTTTAGTGAACTGTACCCCAAAATGACAATGTTCACCTCATCTATGGTGAAAACATATTAATCTATGTCTAAAAACAGTTTATAAATCAGCCTAAACACACAATTTTAGTCCAAAATATCAAAATCGGTAAAAAAAAAAAAAAAGGTTAAACCGGGGTTTGGTCATCGTCAGGCGGGTATGGTGGTATTTCTACCCATCATTAAGCCGTGGTATTGCATTAAAAAGACCAAAGGGACTGGATCAGCAATGTGTACATTGATTCTGCTACTCTTGAACACGAACCAAACAACCCTTTTCTCTCATATTTCTCCTAACTAACTTTGTGAGGCAGCACTGTTATCAATGTATTTTGCCTGTGAAACCAAAATTCTCATCATTAACCATTCTTAACTACTGTATCAGTTTCTTTTCTTGTGAATATGACACTTCTCATCAAATTTCTCCTTCTTTCAGTTAATTTTACCTTAAATACTGTATCACCACATCATCTTATTCTTAATTACTGCCACAGTCAAATCAAAAGGTTATTTCCATTACTGGAATCTACTATGACATGCGAGTGTGGAGTGCAGAAAGCGTTATTAAGTTACCATAGTAGGCTGTAGCACCAGCCGTTACGAGTGGTACTCCCGAGAAGAATGGGAATGCTGGAACTCTTGTTTCACTGGGCATTTGGATATCCTGACCATCCCCCTTTGCTGACCTTTTCAGAGTGCCACTAACATAGAGACTAGGCCAGCATAACTCCCAAACACTTTTCTTCTCATGCTCTACTCCACAAGTACTTTACATACTATATAATGTATCCCACTACGTCACAGGGGTTGATGCCAGCAAGGACATGCAGCCAGAAAACTTTGCTCTCGCTACCTACTGGCAGACCTGAGGGGAGATGTGACGCGGGTTCTGCTGGTGAAGTTTTTGGGACTGGGGTGAGATGAGGCTTAGATCTGTCCCAAAGTGTACAGAACACTGCAATTTTCAAGCTGCCACTTCCACCCAATATAGAGGGGCCCAAAACTGGGCTGCCCTATCAGTGGGTGCACAACAATGGGACAGTTACAATGCGAAGACACACTTGGGGGGTGTTCTTGTGGTTGTCTATTCAGGGTGTTCCAAGACCACTGTCACAGTCACTGGCCATGGCTGGTGGGCTTTGGGTCCCAAGTCCCACGCTTAGACTTAAGGGTGTGTGGATGGGTGAGGTCTGTGGTCAGTCCCAGATCCCACGCTTGGAGTTAGGACTGTGTGGATGGGTGAGGTCTGTGGTCAGTCTCTCCACTTTATTTTATTTCTACCTATTACGACTAAAAAAGAGAAAAATCAAAGCAAGCCTGGAGAAACTAAATCACCCAAAGAGATCAAAGTGGCATAATGGAATGTGAGTAGTTTGAGGGGTAGAGTGGGGGAAATAGTTGAGGCTATATGCAGGAGGTGGGTGGATGTTGGTTGTGTACGGGAAGTTAGGTTTAGGGGGGGATCAACCAGAATGACTGTTGGGAGGGATTCTAAGTATAAATGATTTTTGCAAGGAAGTGTAGATAGACATGGTGGAATGGGTGTGCTGGTTAAAGAAAAATGGGTGGAATATGTCATGAATGCAATGAGAGTGTACAAGGGGATTATGGAATTGAAGTTTTTTTCAGCAAACTCACAATTTTATTTATATCGGCATATGCTCCACAAGTTGGCTTGGATGATGAAGGAAAAGACAGATTCTGGGACAATTTGATACATGTGGTAAGAGTTATGAAGGATGATGAGTTTTCGGAGAGGACTTACAGCCATGTGAGTGAAGCAGCTCAAGGACATGAAAGGTACATGGGGGATAAGGCATGAAGAATGTGGAAGGGGAAAGGATACTTGAATCTGGAGAGGCAATGAACATTACCATGTGCAACATACACTTCAGGATATAAGAGAGGAGGTGGACTGCACAGAGTCTGGGGGATATAGCAGCCAGATTGACTACTTCCTGGTTAGGAGGGCTGATAGAAGGTTGGTGAGGGATGTTAAAGGTACAAAGAGCAAAGAGTGTGTGCTGCAACACAAATTACTGATAAGTGACATGGTGCTTAAGGAGCAGGTGGTAGAGAACAACAACTATGGATCTAGGATGAAAATATGTAAATAGAAAAGGGGTGCCATCAATAGTGAGATGAATAAGTGGTGTCGGAAAGCAAATTAGAAAGAGAAACACAGAGCAGCGAGAGAGGCAAGCTATAGCAACAATTATCAAGAGGACCACGATGATGAAGAGGAGGACGCACTAGCGCATGGCGAGAATATAGCGCAGATGGCTGACCCACACGCCGTCCGACTACCCACAGAACCACCTACACTACCTACACACTCACACCAACCAATTCATGAAGATCATGTTGTCCCAGTTTTAATAAGAGATAGAGGATACGGAAGAACACTTCGAGACAAGTACAGATTTTTAAGACATCTCGAGAAATTAGAAGAAGCTGCGGAATAGTGAAATAGTGAATAATGAAAGATGAATAAGTAACGATTGAGTAATGACGGGATGAGAGTCAGATCCATCCTAATGGAGTCTAATGGGTCTGTGTACCTCGTATGTGGGTCAGAGATAAGACAGTAACGCCTCAGAATCAAAGGGTGACTGTGTCAAATATAGATTAGTGCTGCACTGTGGACACTGTCTCAAAATGTTGTGGACTAGACCCGAATGAACCGCTGAGAGAGGTGAACGAAAAATAAGAAGAGTACACGCCCATTTTCACCCCCTGTACTCTTCCTGAAGGCGAGACAGAGGGTTGGAAGTTAGTTAGGTCTGAGAGAGCAAGAGGTTGAGATTGATTGCAAGAGGAGATCCTGAGAGAGACAAAGAGCAGAGGCCCGCCTGAACACCCTACCACGACAAGACAAGAGATGTATTGGCACTCTACGGAAACAGTGAGTAAATATCGTTACTAGAGAACTACGAGAACAAGTGGAACCTAAAGAAAGAGAACAGAGTAGAAAGTGAAATATATTGAGAGTATACCGTAGAGCCGCGGTTGGGTATAACAGGACGGGCCAGATAAACGTATGTTTGTTAAAGTAACCTGTTGCTCAATGATAAAGAGAATAATTACCTAAAGGCAGTGTGTCATGATTAAGGGAATATATTGAGTCAGAGCAGATAACTGTGTAAAACATATCTTTGATGACTGAAAGTAATAAAATAAATGTGTAAAGTGTATTTTGATAATTAAGGACAATAAGGTAATTGAGTTAAAGTATATCCGTGATAATTAAGTAACAAGACAATTGTGCTGAAGTGTAATATGATAAATAATAAAAATAAGAGAGTATTGGTAAAATAGTAGTACTGTAATGTTGTAAAGAAATAACACTTAGGTAATGTGATGTTATACACAAGTGATATAACAATGTTTGGTGTTACAGTAACAGAGAACTTGTATTTACGTGATGTTATACTAGAGTAATATCCTTAGTATTGTTCAGATATTAAAAAGTGACATTTTAGTGCTAATATGTAATTAGTGTCAAGTCTTTAAATAACAATTTAATGAATTTAAGAGTAATAAGGAAGTTTCATTCGTTTCATTTTTGAAGGCTCCAACATGCTTGCATGCGTCGGCCTTGGTCACCTAATGGCGGCTCTACACGCTGCTCGATCCCTGGCAGCCTCCCTGTTCAGTCCCTTAACCCTTAAGTCACATTTAATGACCTCGTCACATGTCTTTCTTGGTCTACCCCTCCCAACCCCTTCCCCAATATTAACACCTCTCACCCCCTGTACAGAATTATCATCCCCCATCCTCTCCACATGTCCAAACCACCTCAGCCTACCTCTCCTCATCACAACACCAATACACTCCAGTCCCATCCTACCTCTCAACTCTTCCATCGTAAACCCAGCCCCCCCAGGCCTTGCACGCAGGGACACACTGCACATCCACCTAATCATTGTCATTTCTGTACGTTTAAACCTGCGAATATCTTCTTCCTTTACTGC
>JAGKTI010022602.1:0-15182 GCA_018397915.1 Birgus latro
ACAAGGAGCAGAATCCCTCTGCTACCTGGTGCGTCCCCGGGTGGCGGATAGGAGAAGGCCTTGTAGACAGACGAGATACTGTCTTAGACGGCGCGGACCATGGTACCCCCATAGACATATTGGGCTCTACGGAATATACTGAATATGGTGGCACAAAATTTACATATCATCAGAAACTATGTGGCAGGGAGGTGAGACTATTTGCACAATCCTCCCAACTAAACATGAATTCTATTGCAAATGATTTGACGGGCGTTCCTGTTGGATCATCGTCTACTAAATGTCCAACCGCACTGCTTCCGGTGCTTACGAGCAGTGTGCCACCGAAAGTGAGTAGGCACTGTCTCGGCAAAATTGTTGTAAATTTGGAGTTAAAAACTTATGATGACTCCCAATTTTGTGTGTGCAGTAAATTTACATTTATTTGCCAGCTAATTACCATAGACAATTTGGTGAGGTGGGGTTGAGCTTTTTGGTCAGCAACGGTGTGTGTGTGTGTGTGTGTGTGTGTCATGACGAATCATTAAATTATATTCATTATAACACAGGTAACATGAACACTGGATCGGACACTCTGATTCACTGATTTGCAGTAATGGCCCCCAAACGTAAAAATGATCCTTCGCATTATGTCCTCATTATCTTGGCTTGTAGTCAACAGAATTCAAATAAAAATAACGGCGTTGCACAAAAACGAATGTATCTAGCACAAATATTTCAATGAGAGCAATTGAACGTCATTGTACAATACATGGTAAGTCAACTCTTTTTCACACCTGTTAGCTTGCGCCGCCTATCCTCACTTTGTGACCTTCACACTTCTCCATACTGAGGAGCATTCAAGCAAAAATAGACTCAATTTGAAAACACAATTGGAAAAATTATTATCAGGTGGGAAACACAGATTATTCCAGGAGTAGAATATCAACTGTTGGAGAATCTTTGTAATTTGGCGAAAATGTTTGGTACTGTTTTGTGCAATGTTTCTGCATCAACCCCCATGGCCCAGATTGGTGACTAGTCAGCAAGTAAGTGATGTGGTGCACAATAGATATACATTACTTACAGAGATTGCCATGAAATTACAAAAGACACAATTGACCCAAACCAGTTTTAAAGTTAGCTTTCATGAGGTCTCATAGCCAAAGCTGCAAGTGTCCAGCCTAACTGGAGAAAAACCAATAGTGTAGGTCCTGAGCTGGGTAATGTAATAACTTTCTTTGACTTTCTCCACATCTGGATATTTTTCAGTCATAAATTTCAGGAAGAGGCTTCACTGATTAGGGCAGTGGCAAAGAAAATGTAGGCAAACTATAAATATGATCATATGATCATGAACACATTGTGCCTTCAGTTTAGTAGTACTGTTGTTCACCATCAGCCTAACATGCTTCTCACCTAGTCCACAGATACTCAAGGAGGCTTTCTTACACACACGTGACCCAGTATTATTATACTTGATTGTATAAGTCACAGTATCACTGTTTGGGACTTTGCAGGTGTACTGGTACAATATTTGGTTACTGAGTGATTGCCCGTACAGTATGCCGTTTTAGTCGGCAAGACCCAAGCAATTTTCTATTTCTGCCACAATTACAGGCCTTGCCAGCTTCTCAAAGCATCCATCATTACATGCAGGCCCTATTTTATGATCTGAGACATTTTCTCCAGTGTCATGACTGACGAATGCCTTACAGAATTACATACAATCCCTCCATTATTCGACGCAATAGAGCCAAAGGCACGTCCGGACATTGGTCTTGTCCGAATATTGGGCCTGAAGCTCCAGCACTGGTCATTCATGACCCTAACTTAACCTAACCTAAATCAGAAAACTACCTTCCAACCTCCCTACAGGACATGTATAGCACTTATTTAGCTCCCTTTTCACATAAATAATGCACACAAAGCATGAATTAATTGAATTTTAACCAAAAATGATGATTTAGAGGTGAGTAAGGCATAGGTGGTCAGAACTTGTCAGCATTATATAAGTAAGTATCGGACATGGAATTCATCTTTTCTCACATTTTATGCACTAAATTATTGGATACAAAGCATCAAATACAGTAAATGATGTAAATTGTTACCAAAAAAATTGTTAGGTTAGGTTAGGTTAGGTTAGGTTACGATCGAACATGAAATGCACTGCCTTTCACCTTTTTCATAGCTGGTGCACTTAAAAACCATGTGTGAAAAAATTAAATTGCAAGCAGGAAATTATGATTAACATTTTGGGAAATTTTTTAACACATTTACAGCATGCTGAAAACAGGTTAGACATGAAAATCTTTATGGTAATCATAGGTTAGGTCAGGATAGGTTAGGTTAAGTTAGGTTATGACCGGACATGAAATTCACTGGCATTCACCATTTTCATAGCTGGTGCACTTAAAAACCATGCATGAAAAAATTAAATTGCAAGCAGGAAATTATGATTAACATTTTGGGAATTTTTTTAACACATTTACAGCATGCTGAAAACAGGTTAGACATGAAAATCTTTATGGTAATCATAGGTTAGGTTAGGTTAGGATAGGTTAGGTTAGGTTAGGTTATGACCGGACATGAAATTCACTGGCATTCACCATTTTCATAGCTGGTGCACTTAAAAACCATGCAAGAAAAAATTAAATTGCAAGCAGGAAATTATGATTAACATTTTGGGAATTTTTTTTTAACACATTTACAGCATGCTGAAAACAGGTTAGACATGAAAATCATTATGGAAATCATCTTGCACACAGTTTATGCATGAGATTAATGATATGGAAAGAACAAAACAAGGAATTTTGATGAAGTTAGGGTACTTACGAAAAAGAAGCTGCCGTCCTGATGTAATAACCCACTCTATCATCTCAGACTCTGACAGGAAGACCTTGCACCTGACACACCTTTGCAATTGACAATCACCAGCACTTCTCACCAACACTTTCCACAACATTTTTTTTTTTTTATAACTGGGATCACATCACTTCACTGCACTGTACATAACAGTAAATTCCCGTGTGGTCTACTGATGAGCCCTGGAGAATTTAGTTGCTGTTGGAGTCCGAGATGAGCTGACGGAGTCGGCGTAGGGGCATCTTGGTGAGACGTGGTGATACGCTATTCACTGCAGAGGACTCCGAAGATAGACGCAAACTAACATCCAGTGGTGACTCAGCCGTACCTGATGTGCTGGGCTGTGGCTCGGAGCTAGAAGGCCTGTCTTGGTGAGATGATGGTGTGGAGCAAGGGTTGACGACGGCAGGGTTGACTGGCCTGAAAAAACTGTCAATGGTCGATTGACGCAAGGAACGACGATTTTGACGATTAATGATGCGCTGCCTGAAAGCTCGCACTTCACCCACAAAACCCAAGGGCCCCATCTCCCTGTCGCAGTCCGGGTGTTCTAGGTAGTCAAGGACGAACTCCACATACTCCCGGAGTGTGCTCAGCCTGGGGATGGTTGGGGTAGTTGCAAGCTGTGAGGAGTCTGCATCGTCGCCGCTGTCCTCGTCAGAATCTTCCTGCTGGGTACTCGGACCGGCAACAGTAGATGCGATCTCGGTATCAGACATGATCTGATACCCAGGATCGCCCTCGTCATCATTCAACCACTCGCGCACTTCGTCGACATCCACATTGTCTCCACCCGCACGAAGCCTTGCATGGAAGTCATCCGCGTCACTTCCATGAAGCAGCCGAGACCAACGATTTTCTAAAGTCTTGACAGAGACTTCCTTCCATGCACTGGCCCAGTTGTAGATGGCAGACTTGAGGTTGTATCGGCGAAGGTTTTCGAGAGTTTTTTGTCCTCGCATGTCTCGTCCTTCCCTGCAATCGTCCTCGTCCTCGTACACAACCATCACCTCGTCCAAAAACTTCCGTCGGTATAGCCTCTTCGTTGCCACAATCACTCCCTGGTCCATTGGTTGGATGAAAGCAGTTGTATTAGGTGGGAAAAACAGACACCTGATCCGACCATTCTCAGCAACCAACTCCTCCTCAGACAGATGCGCAGGCACATTGTCTAGAATCAGGAGGGCCTTTACCTGGTCTCGTGGGATTTTCAGTGTCTCCATCTGATAATGAATGACCTCTTTTACAAAGTGTTGGTGGAACCAATTTCTGAAGATCCTGGTTGTGAACCAAGCCTTCAGAGAATGATACCACACGATAGGAAGGGCATCCATTAACCCACGAAGGCACCTAGGCTGCTTTGCATGGCCTACAATAACGGGCTTGAGCCGGTGCATGCCGTTAGCATTTGCACAGCACAAGCAGACACCCGTTGCTTGGAGAGCTTGGGGCCAGGCAAATGCTTCTCTGTCTCCTCTGCAAGAGTGTTTGTGAGTATTGAACGGTAAAATAGGCCAGTTTCATCAGCGTTGTAAACTTGACCGAGAGTGAGGCCCTCCCTATCAATCAAGCCATTCACCTTCTGCCGAAACTGTTCTATTCCTTCATCGTTAGCGTCCAGAGCTTCGCCATGGGTCTTATGGTTGGTAAGTCCGTGTCGTAACTTGAAGGCGAAGAGCCAACCTTCAGATGCCTTGAAGTCTGGGGTGTCGTGTAGCCTTGCGAACTTCTCAGCAGCAGCTTTCAGCTCCGTTCCACGTACCAACACACCAACAGCACATTGTTGTCGATACCAAATCAGCGTGGACCGGTCAATTTCTGCATACTCAGGAGTAAACATCACCTTCCTCTCCACGTTTCGTTTGGTCTTCGAAGCGAAATCAGCCATGTACTGCTGTAGTTTGTCTCGGGACTTCTTGATATCAAACAAGGTGGAGTGAGGTAGGTTGAATTCACGACGAATCTGTGATGTCGGCCACCCGGCGTCCACCTTCTCCAATACCTGCCTCTTCTTCTCCAGAGTCAGAACCACTTTCTTCCTCTCCCCAGGAGGCGGGGCCACCATCGCACACATGATGAAGAAGGTGAAGAGCAGCATCAAGCCCTGCAGGAGGTAGGGTATCACCACAAAACCAATCACTTCGGCCGCCATTGTCGGAGTGTATTTACGAGCCAGGAGCAGAGTGGGAAATGGAACAGACAGACAGGTGCCACGCGCGTAAACACAGTCGATTGGCGTGCGCGGGAAATTCAAACTGATGCGGTCCAAAAAAAATAGTTTTTTTTCGGATTTTTTCGAATTTTTGGGCATTTTGGGGGGTTGACAGCCCACGAGGTCCGAATAGTGAGGGATCCGAACAATGGGCGTCCGAATAATAAAGGGATTACTACCTACACTTTGTCGACTTTCCCTTCTCATTCGGACATTCCTCGCTATATTTCTTATGTTGGAAAGTTTCTGATACCTCAACTCCTACATCCTTATCTTCCTTATGCAAAGACACATTGTTGCTGCAACTCATAATGCCTATTATTGTCGTTAAGTCAGTAAATAATAGTAAAAACACTGGAATATACACTCGCTGCTGCAAGCTTAGCCGCCAAACTGAACGTAGATTGTAAACATTCTTCATAGTGAATGGATGGAACGCTCTGATTGGTCTGCTGATCATAAAAGCGCGGTGATTGGCTCCCGGATTGAGAGCTGCTCAATCATTGGGGGATGCCAGAGGGAGGGAGCATACTGATCAGAAGAGAGCTGCACTCAGTGGGATTTTCAACCATAATGGTCGATTCATCCTCATATCATGTAGGGATGGCGGAAGACAATGCTATACTGCTCTGGGACCATTACTGAATTGGCGAGAGCGGCGGCTGGGGAGTGTCCAATCCAGTGTTCATGTTATCTGTGATTATAAATATTCTATCTATGCCCCAACCTTCAATGTGCATTAGTCGTTTTACTCATGTAAGGAGTTGGTTTCTTTCCTTCTCTGTCTGTCCCCTGTCACCTTCTGTTTTTTTTTTCCCTCTAATCTGCCCTTTTCCAAAGTTAAAGATACCAAGGAGCCTTATTTTGCACGACACATCATACCTCAGTTATTAAAACTGGAACATGAAAAAGATGGTTTCCGTTGTTGGTATGTACGTAAATGTGCCCTGCCATTTTCACTAACTATTTAAATTTTTACACACTTCAAAGTTAGTGGCTCTCCATTTCCATAGATGACAGCTTCCTGTCTCTCACACTTACTGTTCATACATGTTTCTTCAACGGTCAGATGCTTAATTATTTGTACCAAACAATGATAACTATCGGTAAGTTTGTGAACTGAAAAAATGAAAACCGATTTGTATTTCGTAACACGAAGGAATTTTGACAAATAAAAAGTGATTACGAACATACGAGGTCTGATCAAGAATATCCGACCTGAAGTTGATTATTAAAAAAAAAAAAAACTTACTGAGTTCAGACTTTATTCTCCTTCAAAATAGGCCCCTATAGGGATTCAACACACTTAGCCCAGCAGTCCTTCCATCGCTGGAAAAATTTTGTAAAGTAAGTTTTGGGGGTCACCAACAAGATCTTTGTCGCATTTCTCATTATTTTGTCCTCAAATATCGAACTCTTCAGCAGCATCTTCAGTTTAGGGGATAACCCACGGTAGCAGGGGACCTTGTCAGGAGAATAGGGATCTTATCGGACCTTTGTGATCCTGTGTTTGGCAAAAAAAAAAAAAAACCCCTGGACGAGATGGGATGAGTGGGGTAGGGCACTGACTGTTTGGCCTTCTGGAGCGAACTCGTAATGAACAACACCTTTGTAGACGAGTGAAACTGTCACCATGAGCTTTACCTTGCTCCGAACCTGCCTTGCCTTCTTTGGCCAAATCTTCTTCGCCAAAGTCTGCTGAATCTTCCTGATGGTTTCAGATTGTTTGTTATGAAGTTTTTGGCAAAATTTGATGCAATAATGTTGCTTGATTTGTTCAGCCATCTTGGCACAAAACGAAATTGTGACGAACGAGCATTAGACGACGTCCTCAAACACATGCTGCCCGACAGCAACTGGACTGGGCAGTTTTCCCGAACATACAGTATTCGAGCATGCGCACGATATTTCAAAGTCACGCCCCACTGAGTCGCATCCCCTAGCTCCTACTGGTTTACGAGAAAATAAATATGGTGGGATACTTTTCGAACAGACCTCGTACATGTGCTGATTTGAGTTGGTGACTATGAGATGGTGTTTTCTGACCTTGTATTGATTTTATGTTAACGACTTTGTAGAGCTGTTTTATAACAATATGGAGGTGCTTCTGACCAAGCAGTGATGCTTCATGACCATTTAATAGTGTTTATGACTATAACCATGTTGTCCTGTTTATGGCAATGACCGCGTCTTGGTGTTTTTGACTATGTGGTGATACTAATGACCATGTGGCTGTGTTAAAATCCGTGAGGTGGTGTTCATGACCATGTGGTAATGATTATGACCATGTGGCGGTATTTATAAATATGTAGTGTTTTTTCTGACCATTTGGAGGTGTTTATGATCTTTCTTCTGTCGGTGTTATGTAAATGTGTGTGTTTTATTTTTTATATAATCCAATAATGTCCATAGGGAAGTATCTCTGTGAGGACATTTTTTCTGCGTTGCTTGATCTAAAGACTAAATGCACACAAATGCGACTGCTGTGGAGAACTGCATCGTCCTTTGTAACACGCGCCCTCGCATTCAAAATCAGCAGCAAAATATCAGTGTTAAAATTTTTAATTTTCTGTGTAGCACTGGGCTGCTTCTGCGTACTTGTTTTAGCTTCAAACTAATTAAAAACTAACCAGGATTATTATTTTCCATTTTTAATGAGGTAGGTCCAGGAGAGGGGCGCCTTCACGTCGTGGGACCAAATCTGGCTGACCCAGTACCATGTTATACGAACGTTTCTCAACTGACCCCTATCCCCAAAAAGGAGGAAAAGGGATTGCAGATTTTTTATTTTTTTTTTGTAGTCTGTATTCAACTGGGTTAATGTCTGTCTGAAAACGAGGCATCAATAATAACAACGGCCATTTAGGAAGTTTTTAAGAGCCTGATGATGGCAGGAAGAGAGGAGAGTGGACGTGGATATGTGGACCAAGGCTAAGGAGGGTGCGACCCGGAAAGGGTTGAGCACCGTTACTCTAAGCTGTAAGTTATCTTTTGATTCGTGAAACCTGGCAATATTAAGTCGGAGCCTCAAAATTCCCTGCAGAAGCTGCCAGTGCCACGAAATTCATGTTTGTTTTTTCTCCGACTAATCCACATCGGAGATTCGATTTACTGAAAAGTGTGTTTTTCAGTGTCTTACTAATAGCTGTTTCATTTAGCATGAATTCTTCCTGGCTGCATAGAGACACGATCAAGTTTTCTCTTTGTGTTTGTTAACTTATTGTAGATAGCTTGGGAACCAAAATTATCAGTGGCCAAAGGTATGGATCTAATGTTTATTAATTGCAGTATTAGTATGGGGATAATTTTTTCTTTTTTTTACAATTACAGGAAATATTATGCCAAACAAAAGAACCTAATATTTTACTCGAAATTATAAAGCTATTTAGATTAAGAATTTTGAATTACAAATTAATTTCTTGTTCACTTGAAGGTAAAACAACCAATTTAAACTAATATCAATAGAGACGAGAAAAGTAACCAATAACTATCTTTCTGTTATCATCCAATCCTCTATTACCCTATCAGATGCGCAGGGGCCCGGGGCTAGGCTACTTACTGCAGACCGTGATGGTGAGTGTGACTAGTCGCATCCCAGAGTGGTTTAATGTTAGCAATAAACCCCAACCACCACCTGGATTTCAGCTCTTATGAAACACCTCTGGTTGGAGCTATTTAACCTACTACACCACCGGGTGTCTATTCTACACTGTATGGTTGCCACCCAACGTAGTAATTGGATTTCTGGGTTACTTGAAATAATCTGGCTTGTCACTCGGAGTAGAGCTCCCAGAATGTGGTACTATACCAAGTTAGTGAATGATGTTTTTTACGGGAAATCTTTCTAACACAATTTTTAGCCTGTGTGTGTGTGTGTGTGTGTGTGTGTGTGTGTGTGTGTGTGTGTGTGAAACCGTTAATTTTGGCGCTCTGTTGCTCTTAAACTTTCCACAGTACTTTTCTTTTTAAATTCAGTTTTTTTCTTTTGGTTTGAAGTATCATAGTCTTGACTATCGATGTGTTAAGGTTTTATTTCTAGTTCATAAGACTTCATCAAAGAAGAAAAGTAAACTGTAGCTAAAGCTGTAGCTGGATACATAGCAGTGTTTTCAGAAAAATAACGCTGAACACAATAATAACTTAGGATAAATAGCCCCCTCCCTCCCTCCCAGGATTTTCCCCATTCTTGTCGGCCACCCAATATTGGCCAATAAGACGCTGAAAAAATACCAATACGGGAAAGGCCTCATTTCTTTTCGTGGTGGACCACCCCATAAATATATTGGTAAGCCAACTGTGTGTGTGCCAAGAGAAAATCTGTTTGTTTGACCGTCTCAGTTGTGAATGAGATGTGTGTTAGATGACTACGATGTAGAAAGGATGGTCGTATAGCATTATTATTATTATTATTATCATTTTTTTAATGGCTGACCTAGTCCCTGCTTCATGATTGGGTTTAGGATCTATGAACCAATAGTCTGAAGATTCTTCGGCGCGCGAGATAGGCCAGACAACCTCTTCCCTCAGGGCTGGAAGCTATGTTGAGACGCGCGCGCGCAAACACACACAAACACACACACACACACACACTAGTCTATGATCCAATTCGACCTAATCTTTCATTTTATGCAGGAATTATTCGTTAGGTCAGAGAACACATGCTTCTTTGGAGTTTATGCACAATACCAGGGTTAGTTACTTGATGTATTTAACCTGGCGTGAGTTTATAGTGTGGCCTAGCATTTGTGGAGAGCAGCCACCATACCTTCTGAAGAGTCTTTTCTCATGTGGAATAAGCCTCTCCCAGAAACAGAAGGACTGCTAAACTTTGATGTATGAGACAGGCGAAAGTGGAGGGATAATGCCAAGAGCTGTGTGCCTTAGTGCATCTCTGTCGATTCTCACCAAAACGTCGACTTTGAGATGGGCTTACTTTCTTCCAACTGCGAAGTTTACTCATCTGAAATTCTTTTGTTTTGTACAGGTACCCAGAACATCATTTTTTTTTTTCACTTCATGTAAAGGAGTTATAGGCTTGTACACTTGAAACTGTGGAACGTGTTCAAGCTAGCTAGTTAGCTGATATTGTTATTTAAGTTCTCCATCGAAATGTGTAGGTTCACTGTAGCTTTTAATAATTTCCAAGATAGCCCAGTGTCAGTGCTAATTTTTGAACTCGTTGGCCTTTTTCAGTAAGACGGCGGCGAATTCTGAGAAGAGCCACTTAAGTACGGTGTTACTTTTTCGTCGAGTAAGATTTACGAAGGAGCGCGTAAGTTCGCTGAAGCTTTAACAATTTCTAATATAACTCAATTTCCGTGTTAAATTTGGCGTTTTTTTCTTTAACATTTATTCAATAAGTTGCTGAACTTAGGAAAAAGTTGCTTAACTATTACCTAACACTTTTTCATAAGCCTTTCTATAACGTGCTTTAACAGTTTCCAAGATAGCCCAGTTTCGGTGCTCCATTTTTCAGTATTATGGCGCGATTTTTAAAAAAGGTCATTCAAGTATTGCCTACTACTTTTCCACAAACTTTCCAACTATGTACGTAGATATGCTGTTGGTTTAAAAGTTTCTGAGGTCATACAGTTTTGATGTCAGTTTGAAGCATATGGTGGCGAATTTTGATAAAAGTTACTTAGATAACACCTATTACTTTTTTCATAAGTTCTCCAACGATGTGCGCAGGTCCGCGCTATATTTACTCATCTCTGAAATTAACATATTGTACTTTTGGAACTTTAATGTATGGTCGTGGAGGGTGCAGACGTGTTCTCATGTGCTCTCTCCTCTAAATTGCAGGGCTGCCCCACCGGCATTAACATTTTTTTTTCTCTTCACCCTTCTGGTGACGTTAGGATTAGCTAGTTTTCATTTTCCTCACTTCCCTCACAGCTTGGTACAGTAGATGTCTGTACCTGTACACTGAGATTGCCTTTGCTTAAGATGTTGAACCGAAGATCTCGCATTCCATGAATTCCTGCAAGGTGTTATCACATGCAGAGATCTCATGGTATGGAGGAGGACGATATTGTACATGAACTTGCTCAGCAAGATGTAACAGATGAAAGATTCAATACCAGATTTTCGGAGGGCAAGAGGACGAAGACCTCCACTGTTATCTTAATTTTCGATAAAGTTTCTTTACCTTAAAATGATAAGATTGGTTACGAAATTTTTAACGTCGGGCTCAAATGTCAGATTTATGGGCATCATGAAAAGACTTGTTGGTCTTCTATCTTTGTGGTAATGGCGCGGCTGTGGGTCATTCTGCTGATCACTGTACATCCGTGACTGAATGTTGTGTTCATTGCAAGGTGCTCACCCCACTTCCTCGAGGGATTGTCCCAAGTGGAAGGGGGAGAAGGAGGTCTGCAAAGTGAAGGCGACGGAGGGCGTATCCTATTAGGATGCTAGGAGGAAGATGATGGAGTTGCATGCGACTCCTAAGCCTAATGTCTTCTATGCATCGGAGTTTGGTCCCATCCCGTGATGTGCACCGTGGAGACACTCTGACCCTATCTCCAACACTATTACCACTTGCTCTTCAGTGCTTCAATTATATTCTTGCTCCAGCTAAACTTATTCATTTTAGGGACGTCCCATCGAAAAGAGTAAATTAACAGAAAAAGAAAAACTACTGTATATTCGTAATTAACATTTCCTAACCCAATATCCCGTAAAAAGACTGGGTGGGAAGATGTTCGTATATCTGTAGAAAATGTCAAACCACATATTGTAACCATTACTGTAACTAAGTCTTTGAACTGCCTGTCTTCACTTCTCAGGCAAAACCATTTACGCGTTTTTTTTCTCTCTTTTATCTTATTTTCCCTCTAGACTAGTCTTATAAATGTCTGTGGGATACATTCCGTTGCCTAAGTTAAAATAAGGGTGCATCTTTGCCACTTTGGTGCCCAAAGTTACTGCAGCCCTTGTCATTTGTTATCTCTTGCCATTCCTTATGCTTCAATGACCTCCACATATCGCTTTCTACAAATCCCCTAACCATTTTCATCAATATTCTTTGCGTACCACGCCTCCCTCAACACCACTCACAAGCATCCTTTTCACCAGCCTCTTCATATCAATTGTCCCATATGAACATGCCATCTAGGCACATTCCTTTCTGCCTTCCGATCAACAAGCTTCCTTATTCTACATCTTTCATTAAATTCTACGTTTTTCATTCTATGCAGCCTACATACCCCACATATTTCTTAAAGGTTCCATTTACACTGCTCTCTCTCTCTCTCTCTCTCTCTCTCTCTCTCGTCTTTCTTTCTGCCTTAATTTTTTTTTATATGAAGGCAAGCCATACCAAACACCCAGACGTATACACTAATGTCATCTCTACCATACCCTCATGTAGTCTTCGTCATATGGAAGTATGAACGGAATTATATATCAGGCAGATTTTTCCCCTTTTAATTACGTTTCTTAGTTTCCTGTGTACTATTTGCGTCTTGGGGAGAATAGTTTGGATACCGCCAGACGATTTCATTCAGCTCAAGAGAGAATACAAAATCAAGTAGTAAACTAGCCGATGCATGTTAAATTCACTTTTGCCCCTTCAAGATCTGAGCTCAAGCCGAATGATAGGCAAGAGAGCTCATACTAGTTACAGTGGTTCCTAAAATGTGAGTACCGGAAATGCACGGCACACCAGAGGTTACCGTGAGTGATAGAGACTGACGATGCACTCATTCCGCTCTACTTTAAACAAGGGAGAACCATGAAAACGCAGTCGAGGGAGGATTTTGACAGCTAACTGAGGTTGGGAAGGGTAGTAAAAGAGGACATTAAAGATGGTGAGAAAGCGTAACTGAGGAGGTAAGAGGAAAAAGAAGGGTAGGTGGACAGGCCAGCAGTGATGTTGCAAGAAGAAAGCAAGGGTGGTAAGAAAATGTAGCCGGGGTGTTGAGAGAAGTACAGGTACAGTGTTGGAAGTAAATTTGTTAAATATTTCATCACTTCTGCGTCTCACTTCACTCTTTTACCGAAAATTCCAAATCTAACAGAGGCTTCGTATTCAGTTTTCACATCCGTTTGAAAGAAAAGTGACAGAACCTACTGTAACGTGAGTGTGAGGCACACGCAGAGGAATAACAGGAAAACTTGCGTCTTTGAGTGTACAGGTTGATAGAAGGGGAGAACAATGGGGATGGACAGTAGGGGTGGCGTCTAGAAACTGTTATCATGCAGTATTGGCTGGGAAGATAAAGGCAGCAGGAGAGACTGTCGAGGTGTAATGAACGACCAGGGGGAACGCGGATAATGGCTACAATTTCATCTGTACCGGTGAGAACGGACGCAATAAAGGGATCAGTGGGCATTATCTTGACACAGAAGTATGTGGTTTTGTGAATATAAAGACATAAATATTTAAATGATCATGAAGGATGGTATAAGAATGCGTGGGTGCATTTCCATTTCAGTTAGATTAACTTACAATAGGATCATTACCAGTATGCTTGTCTAAAGTGCTATGGGCATAATGAAGGCTGCCCAAGAGGCAGCGTCAGCAGTATCTGGAGAACTTTGCTGGTTTTCTCTGGCAGCAGAGAGGGTTGAGAAGCACTTGATGGCAGTCAGCATACATTTCTCCTCAGCACCTTCTTCAGAAAGAAAACGGAGACTCATGTTTAGAGTCTGGAGGATCTCGTAGGAGAGATCGAATCAGCATGACAGCGAGGACATTATAGTGCTGCTGGTTGATGCAGATGTTCTGAGAGGTGGGATGCAACGAGAGTTGAAAGACTGAATTTTCTTATTTTCCCTTCTCCGTTTTTGAGGTTCTAAGTAATATATGAGTTTTGTAAAATTGTTCTTTTACGTTGTGAATTTCGCTGTTCAACAGATTCATGCATCACAAACGATTTTCTGCAATTACCTGTGGGATTAAAGGTGTAATCCTGCAAAGAGTGTTCCAAAGAATGTTGAATGGTATAAAAAAAACACACACACACACACACACACACACACACACACAGCCACCGCTACGCTGCTGGAAACCTCCACTTGACCAAGCACATATCCTCCACCTCCCTGTACACCTAACCAAAAGCATAACGACCCTCACCCCACCCCACCCCACCCTGTATAACGCAGAGACATAAAAAACTTAAAAATTTTGGTAGTGCATCCATGGTAATGACGGAGTTATGTGCAGATTATATAGAATTATGCCTCATGTTTTTTTTTCATTTAGGCAGCCATTTTTTATGATTACATAATAGGTACAGTCGTGAAACTTCAAACATACTTAGATATTGATATAATCATTTATCACGTAAGATTTCTGCCTCCTAGGTGTAACAGTTGCAAAATTTTAATTTAAAAATCATTAAAATAATCAGTCTTATGTATTTTTGCAATGTCAAAACATTATGTAATCTCATGGCATTCTAACTTCCCTAAGGCACCAGGAGGCATATTAACACAAATTCCTGGAGAGTTTGAAGCCCGTTCCTGAATCAATTTCTGAGTCCTAGCCCGGAAATGAATAATTATTTTGTTTTACTTAAAAAAAAAAAATCTACTCAAGATACAACATTCTGCCTATCAAAAGGCAGCAGTTCATTCTAGGACACATAACTATGTGTAATTTCATAAGTCTATAGTCAATACTTTCCGAGTTCTTGGCTGGGAACAAAATCTCTACGCCCAGCCAAGTGCCCTGCCGCCTAACTCTACGGACTGACACCCATTGATCCCAGGTATCACAACACTCCCCTGACAACTTAGAAACTATCTAATCAGTCAATACTAAACATAACCTGGGCTCAGTCGGTAGAGAGGTGGCCTGCAGTCCTAACGGACCCAGGTTCAAATCCCCGCTGTTGCAGGGAACAGTTTAAGGATTTGAATTTCATTAAATCAGGCTTTACTGATCTACCAGAAGACCCGCCGACATGTCGTAAAAATACTCCCGTTAATACTAATACACCAGTCCTGTATGAGACAGCCCTAGCATGTATTCAATATGGACGGTGGGTGTTAGCGCCGAAGTGGTGACATGTAGAGGAGTAAGGTATGTAGGAGGACAGCTGGGCCTTGATAGCAGGCTGTGAAGCCTATACCCAGAGTCGGACACACACACACACACACACACACACACACA
>JAGKTI010022603.1:0-15182 GCA_018397915.1 Birgus latro
AGTTGTTCCCATTTCCAACATTTCTTTAGTCCTCAGACAGGCTCATTTGAGCTTTATTATTCCTCTTAGTCCCGAAAATGCCCTTTTATTTTGATCCTCTTCTTAGTACAACATTTATCTCCAGTACGCCCAAGTTCCTCTACATTGTGCTTCTTGTTACCTGTTTGAAATTATTCCATTTCCGCTTTCGGTTATAGGGTTCCTTCCCGATGCCTCACTTCCTGCATAGATTTTTTTTCTTATCTCTCAAGACCATGTTTATGCCCTTCGATGACTACACTGCCATGGATACAAGTACTCCCTTTGCTTCATTCTCTCCACACTTGAGCATTTTCTTTTTTTCTTTTTGTTTTGTTTTATTTTCGTGTGTCTTAAGTAGAGTATAAACTTGACAGTCCGTTCCCAAAAGCCCAGCAGTCTTCATACGTTTCATACAGGTTGATATGTCATCAATTTGAAGCTAATATCCACTGCCCATATTGTATACAAGCTATGGTTGTTGTACAATACTTCTGGCTGATGTAGTTGTGTTATTCTTCACTGATGTTGTGGACAATCAATGAACTCAATTAACCCTGGATAGGTAATCATATTTTATGGTATGCTATAGGTAATCATGGGTCCAGGAGACCCAGCTCAAGAAAATGAGAAAAACTGCATATTTACGCAATTATGTTTATTTAACCGACATAGGACTAAAATGTAATGCATACAGGACATCATATCCGACAATGGAGGGAAAATTTTTATATCTGATAATTTAAAAAATAAATAAAAACATGTTCTCAAAATCTTCCGAGCAAACAATATTGCATTTTTAGTCCACCTCTGTGTGCAAATGGTTTATTATAAATAGGATATCAGTCTTTTATCTTTCAGATGCAAGGCTGAATTTACTACAGTTATAGGATTATGATCGTTGGGACACTTGTAACTTCAAGTCAGGTGGCCAAAATTGGCTATACTGTAAAGGTAATCATGGGTCTCTAAGACCCACACGTACCTAACAGGTAAATAAGTACTTAGACAAACTGGCTACAGCTTCTTCGCTCGTGACATCAGGGTGCCAAATGCAGCTACACAAGATATCTAGGCTGTAGCTCCCCTACAACACTGTCAAAAAAAAAAGTGGGTCTGTGAGACCCAGATTACCTATCCAGGGTTAAAACGAAATTCAAGTAAATTTGTCCCTCCCCCGGCTTTGCATCGAATTCGCGTCCTTTCAGGCACTAGACTATTTCTCTAACTAACTGACTGACTGTTGTTAATTATGAAGTTTCTTCTGTGTGTTATGCATTGTGCCTTCAAGCCAAAGTTCACTCTTGTTTCTTCTGTATCTGATCTTCATGTGGGTCATCTCCAACTGTTTTACTTACTATCGTCTGTTCCACCACAACCACAGCTGGCTGTTCATTATTGTACAGTTCAGTCTGAGTCATTGTTTGCCTTCTCTGCTCATTATCATCATGCACTTCGGGATCATCATTACGAGATCTCTGAAACTTAGTAAAATTCATCCCTTTACCTGGATTATTTGTCTCTGCACTTTGGTATTCATCCAGTCCTTGTCATTCGTTCCTTAATGATTCTGAAGTTCAGAAAATCCCACTGTGTGTGCATGTCTATAGAACATTTGTTAGTCCAGAGTCTGCGTTCCTGTACTAGCTCTCCTAAACATTGCCACAGCTGTTTGAGCGATGTTATTTCTCACCTCCTTGAGGCCCAGTTTTATGTGAACCGTGCGATAGCAGCACCTCTGAAAGTATGTATTTATATAATGCTATGCTTCTGTAACTCTATCTTATTTGTATTTCTGCATTTATTGCTCCCTACATGTATTACAGCTTCGTCGTTATTGGCTTACTGGTTGTTTGTACTGTCATATTTATATTTCTATATATGTGGTGGATTTTTCAGCACACTTTGATAAAATGATTTTGCTTCCACGTCTTTGTTGAACGGTCTTTAAAAGTAGTCACTACTTTTTTTTATTTTTTATTTTTAAATGCTTGAGAACAATCCACGTCTTTGTAAACGGTTTCATGCAAACAGTTTTTATTTCACTCGTTATTTATTACCTCCGCCATAGTTGGAGAAGGTTATGTATTCATCTATGTCTGTCTGTCTGTCTGTCCAGACGATACCTCCAAAAGTTCTCATTGAATTTCATTGAAATTTTGTTGGAAGGTGGGCTATGGGCCAAGAATGAATTCATTAGATTTTGGGGTGGATCTAGATCCGGAGCCGCATCCTATATCCAAGGATCCCGATCCTTTTTAATGGCAATGGCATTAGCGGAGGTATGCGCTCTCTGGGTGCTTTCTAGTTTACTAAGTTATCGCTTCTTTGCCCAGTTTTTGCTGTTCAGTCTTGTATCTACCTATGAATGACTAGTTTTCCTTCCAATATTAATGTTCCTTGTAGGTAGATTCACGACTATGAATGTTGTCCGATAAAATGTGGGACCTGAGAAGTGCAAGTCATCAATCATATCTTCTTACAACTACACATTTCACGATTACCATTCTATACAGTTTCATTAAAAGGCACAACCGATTTGGTCAATGTCAGCAGGTCAAATTCACGGCTTTTGGCTAGCGACGTGGCAGTTTTACACAAAGCATGACCCTTTGGGTGCAGTGAGTCAATCTTCAGATTCCGATACTGGTATGGGGAAGTTATTTAACTATTTCTTACATCACTAGTCGTAAACAGAAATCGGAATGACAGAATGCTAATTCCTTCCATTAAATTTAAAATAAATCTCTTCCTCGAGTTCTACTATTAACACATGGTCTGGTTAAGCAGCAAGAGGATGCATCAGTCACTAAAACATCACAAGTTCATGGAGAAACTTACCTTGTCAATATTAAAGCCGAGGGTCGAACATCTGTCAAAGTAGTTATCCTGTGTTTTTGTGGAGTTATTTGAGATTAAAAACACATTTTTCCCCATGGCTTTGAGTCTGTTTACAACCTCATTCGCCCCTGGGATGACATCCATTCCTTCTGCTCCTTGCCATAGCACACCTGGAAGAAATTCGTGTCTTAATGAGTAAATATGTAGGAACTTGATTTTTGACACCGTGTAATGATGGGAAATTAGCCCACCAGTGTAAAGCTGGTGATTGATATACCACACCGTAATGATCAGAGACTTAGGGATTATGCGTAATGCTGGGAATTTATTTCACCAGGGAAATGATAAGGAATTTTGACACCTTAGATATTAAGAGAAATAGGGTAGTGTGATCTTATTAAAAACAATAGAGAACATGGGAATTAGGGTAGCGTGATCTTAGTAAAGAGTGCGTGAGTAAGAAGATATTAGCACCCCTTGCGGGCCACTCAGTCTAACGAATATTACTCCTTAGAGGATGGCTTAACTCAAACTCAAAGTGACAACCTAAAATGTACTATATAATAATAACAACGAAAAACAAGTAATTATAGGAACAAAAACAAATTGCTCTTCGAATTATGAATGAACAAGAACTGATAGATGAATAACTCTTCGAACTAAGAATGACACTAGGCAGGCTAAATATAAACAAGATCAATAATTTTAAGGAATATGAATCTTCACAATTGAATAAACACTCAGAATAGAACTATTACACACAAATATCGTAATTTTCACAGCAGTATAAGTATTCAGAATGATACTTTCACACACGAATATAGTAATTTTCACAATGAGTATAATAATCAGAATGATATTATCACATACAAACTTAGTAATCTTCACAACTGAATATAACAATCACAATGATATTATCACATAGGAACTTAGTAATCTTCACAACTGAATATAACAATCCCGTGGTCACAAATGGACTCTGCGGGAACTCAAAAGACTCACATAACCCTAATGGATGAATAATTCAAATGGACCAGCCGATATTCACCTAGATTATGTGAACTAGGAAAGGAGGGATTTAAGTGTAAACGGGTGAAGGCAGTTAGGTGAGCCGAGCGGCTTCACAGCACACTCGTTTTGCAAACGATATGAAGGTCAGCAGCAAACTGCACGATGGAGAGAAGAGCCGTGATTTTATTAATCAGTACTAGGAGGACAAGGGGGAATATCACCAAGTTAATTCACTGATGTATATGAGGATTTACACCACACGAATACGAAAGGGAGGGAGAACATAGGGACTTGGCCACACTGATCCGCACGATGGAGACAGAAGTGGCGATTTGACTTTCTCACGCTCCTCTCGGTCTTTTATAAACTTCTGTCCCAGTGTCCGAGAATTGGCTATGACCGATTACTTTACAACAATAATGCATCTTCAAAAATCTCTAACGAATATGCAAAATACGTTTGCACTCGACACCTATAGAGAATTGACTTACAATGTTTAAAATTTTTGTGATAGGCGTACAAGGGCTTTAATTATACTGAAGTCAAAACAAATGAGAAATAGAACAACTTATCATTACACTGCTGTTACTGGGCCTACATGACTGATAACACAAGCGCAACAATGCAAGTTTCGCGCTCACTATCGACTATCATCAGCAATTAGAACTCAGATAACTTTCAATCCACCACTACGGAGTTAAAATGGAAAACACTATTAACACTGACATATAAATCCCTGATCAGAGTAAGAAGACAGACATTCGCGATCGTTAAACTCTTGCTAAAGTTACAATGTTCTGCGCAACAGGTGGGAATCGGCTGATCCATATGTATAAAATAAATCATATTCATACAAATGCTCGACTTAGTTCTATCAATAATAGAGTTATACTCACATTATGAATATCAACTAAGATTAAATCTGAATATGCAACTTAACGGCTAGACATTACATTATGCAGTTAATAATATTTAAGTACGGAGTTACACTTACACTACACTTATACTAACTTATACTACTTAGATTACACTTAAAATTACGGCACTACACATACACACTAAGAAACTGAAGTAATCGGCGGCAGCCTGTATTTTTCACTGCAGATATATACTGCTTACTGTATGTATTGTTTATCTGGTCTTGTAATTCGCAGGATTCATAGCATATTTTTTTAAAAATATGAGACACCGAAATATATTCCTCAAAAATTAAAAATGTCCTGTTTAGTTGTGTATATATTTAATATGTCTGCGAACTGAAAGGTCAGTGGTAGACACTGGTTATTTACATAGGAACTCCTAAGGTAAATTCCAGGTAAGGTTCAGAAAATCTGTTTTGTTCACAAAAAGCAGTAATATCTAGACTTTGCGTGTGACAAAACTTCTTTATAAATTTCATTCACACACTTAAACGTACTTATTGTAAGGATATATTAGAGTTAGTTCGACCTCATACTTCTTCGGACAAGAACAATGACAGGTCCAAGCAGTAGTGAGCTTTTCATGGTCTTACATAACAGAGGTCATGCTCGCTGCAAGATGCCATGTAAGGGTTCCGCTGACAGTCTCGTATGATCTTTGTTGTGTACAACGGATTTTTAGTTATGCCCTGATCTCAAGTTTTGTCGCTACTCTGTCAAAATACGTGATTCTTTCACCGGGAGGTAATGAGCTGCAAAGTATTCCTTAAGGACAGTAAGGATTACATTGCACTTTTTCCTTGTCTTTTTCCTGACATACCTACTTCCCAACCTACTTTTCCTAGCTACTGTACCTCCCTGCCGACCTTCCGATCCTGCCTACCTAACCATCTAATGAGGTAGTGGTACAGGCACGTATTTACTATCTATCTGTCTATTGCCAGACGCCTTAATCCCGCACGGGGTGGCAACAAACAAATCGCCTCCATGTCACTCTGTCCCCTGCCATTTCACTACCACGCTCCCAACTCACCCCCCCCTCTCTCATATACCTCTCCACTCCATCCCTCCATCTCATCCTCGGCCTCCCCCTCCCTCTCGCCCCCTCCACCTCTCTCAC
This sequence comes from Birgus latro, assembly GCA_018397915.1. Taxonomy (NCBI): domain Eukaryota; kingdom Metazoa; phylum Arthropoda; class Malacostraca; order Decapoda; family Coenobitidae; genus Birgus; species Birgus latro. Next base: position 5,911 of record JAGKTI010022603.1, read on the forward strand.
ATACACTCTCCTCGTCAGTCTTTCACTCTCCATCCACTCCACATGCCCAAACCACCTTAACGTGTTTCTCCTAACGCTTCCCATCACGTCCTCAACCACACCACAACGCTCCTTCACTTCCTCATTTGTTAGTGTGTCTCCATGTGACTCCACATGCTCCTCTCAAATAACTCATTTCCACTGCTCTCACTCTTGACTTCTGTCCTTCCAACAGGGTCCAAGCTTCACTTCCATATGTCAGAGTTGGTATCACAATACTGTCATGTAACAACTTTTTCAATTCCATGCTCACCTCCCTGTTTCTTATCACTGCTTTCAACGAACCAGCAACCTTCCTTCCCTGCTGCACCCTTTCGAGCACTTCACCCTCCAGACTTCCATCCTTACTCATCACACTGCCCAAGTACTTAAATTCACTCACATTCTCCATATCCTTCCCATCCAATCTCACTGTACATTCACTGGCTTCACTTCTCTCGAAGACCATCACTTTACTCTTCCCTACATTCACCTTTAGATTCCGTTTCTTACACACTCTCCCAAACTCATCTACCAAGCCTTGCAGCTCCCCTTCGTCTTCGCTCAACAACACAGTATCATCTGCAAACAACAGTACAGGGAGTTTCCAAACACTGCCCTCTCTCACTAAGGCCGCTCCAACATCCACTGCCCGACCTTGTATCTCTTTTATAACCCCATCCATATACAGATTGAACAACCATGGAGACATGACTCTTCCTTGTTTATTTCCTAATATTATCTATTTATTCATATAATGCTGCAGTTTACCAGTTTCTAAAGGGCTGTATCAAAATTATGATGAGAGCACAAATAACTGCAATTTAAACACCTCGTTCCTTAGTACTATTGTTATGATTATACTCTTGCAAATAAAGAAATAAAGAAGATTTTGAGATCTTGGAGACGCGCAAGGCGTGTCAGTCACTCTGACGAGGACACACTGTCTGGTGGAAAGAATTCATTTGAAACCACAGTCGTCAAAATCCATAATTGCACTCACTAGACCGAGGCCGAGCAAATGGACTGAAATTCCCTCATCCTGGCTCAAACGTACAAGGCTCTCGACTTTACCTCCTGGAATAAGGTTGACAGTTGTGTGTGTGTGTGTGTGTGTGTGTGTGTGTGTGTGTGTGTGTGTGTGTGTGTGTGTGTCGTCTGCACTTAAACCTGATGACTACAGAATCTAGTAATTTCAGCAGGGAGTTTTAAATGAGTTAGACTGATGTCTGTTGACTGTATGTGGGTCATTTAGGCAGACGACATTTTGGTAGCCTCCAGCCTTCCCTTGGAGCAGGGAAAACAGCAGTCCAAGATACATTTAGGTCCTCAGTTATACAATTGGGTAAACAGGGATACTGGAAAATAAACATGCTTGACCACTTTACCGGTTCTGAAGTAACCGAAGATCTTGTGTTGAGATGATTGTGTCAGGGGAAATTTATGTTTTCATCCTGGCGTGAGGTCGCCAGGTGTCAGGAGAAATTTAAGTATTTCAAAGAGTAATGATATTGTATAATTCGTGTATACAATGTATAGCTATGTGTGCTAAGAATGACTATCGAGTCATTTACTAAGAGAGAATAGACTTGTGAAATCGAGCAGCGATTTCACTTTATGCTGGCTCACTTCGCCAATTCACTAGAGTCAAGAATTTATAGACTTTCTCAACGGTACGCAGCAGAGACTAGACGCTCTATTAGGCTGTAATATTGTACCGTTGGCCTCTAAGAAAGTTAGTTTCTCCCCTTAACAATCAAAAAATGATAATAGTAAAGATAACAGGATCTTGGCTGAGCCAAACTCCTAGCTAGCACAACGGATTTAAGGATTAGTGCCAAATGCTGGCCTAAGTACCAGTCGTGATTTAATACAAAGAATTGTGCTAACGTGGAGTAGCAAAACTATATTAAATAAGTGGGAAAATTAAACACGACTGTTACATTTAACAAAGCTCAAGAAAAACGAACTGTAAATTTATTAAATACAAGCAAATAAATTTACGTTACATGACTCCAATTCAAATCAAATGAAGGAATGCACTCACTCACTCAGACAAACAGCTAAATATTTCAAAAAGCTTAAGCCTAGAAAAACAGGAAAATACTAATCGGTATGGATGAGACTGTACTGAAGTCGATCACCAAGGATTGGTGGGAGCTTGGGAACACACGCCAATACAAGCTGAAATCTGAAATCGCTAAGAAAGCACTAAAGCCTAGAGAGGCGTACCGCCACGCGCCGTGACTGCAGACAGACTGAGCTCCGGTTTGAATACGTAGTTCGACGAGCGCGGATAGACGGCACAACGGGTGCATAACAGTACCGCGCCAAACAGACAATTCAAATTTATGGCACGATGTCACGACTTACTTAACATAACGTTACAATGTAGAAAATTCATGACAGATTGTTATGATCCAATACAGAGAGCTTCAGCAGTCTTGTTATCCAGTATACATATTACACTTATTGCACGTAAGTTACAGCTTCGCATTTACGAATACATTTATTACGTGAATTACGGAACGCATAATAAAATTTTATGCAACAGTAGTAATTTATATTTTCAACGTTGTTTAATGATCGGTTTATCTGCAAGAATATAAACTCGAACGCCTATCCACTGTATTCTGTTGCAAACAAAAATGATTAAAACTGGCGCTGTTTTTCCATATTTTCCATTGAAACGAATCTTTCACAGGTTACTTGTTATTTTTCCTAGATTATCATAGCTACTGGCCATTTATATAAACATTCCTCTGAAAGCTGTAATTGAGGAGTTAGAGTGCGTAAAGCCCCCTTCACACATATGCGACTCAAGGGCCGAGCGCGGCGCGAGTCAAGGTTGTAATGGATGATTTCATCGATAGTCCCTTGATTCTCCGACAAAGCCCAAACTCTTTATGGCGCTCTTGAGCCACTGGGACGACTCGTCGCTCCTCACGATTTTTTAATGAGCACGTTAAAAATTCAGGGTTGCCTCACTACTTCCCAAAAGTCGTGTCACAGTTGCGTCGCAGTCAGGAGTGTCGTACGTCGGTCGTGAAGCAGTCTTAGCACAATCAGATGTGTTGTGATGCGGTTGTTGCATGTCATGATGCTATTGCCAACAAAAAAACTGTTACGACTGCGTGAAGAGTCTCCGACCACGACTGGACCATACCAAGACCCCAAGATGATCATGCCACGCATTTTGACAGTCCATTCGGCGAATCGGAATCATGGCTCACAACTATGTGACAACTGCAACACGACCACATGGCGACTCGGCTACGCTCGAGTCAAGACCACGCAAAGAGTGCACCGAGTCTTGGCAGGAAACCTGGCATGGGCAGCGAGGTGGCAACACCTGTCACACATGGCAACTGCAAGTCCTCAAGGCACAGCGTATAAACCGCAATAGGGCCGCGCCTACCATCAGTTCATGCTTGGCCACTTGCCTCCATGCATCGTGGGGGGGGGGGGTTGTGGTGCATTCCCCAAACTCATCAAGCAGTCACATTGCATTCGTGGGCGGTTGTGTCACGGTCGTGACTGACAAAAATCTGTTAAATTTCACATCTGAAGACTCGTAGCTCTGTTGCCTCATTGTCGTAGCTCCATTGCCTCGTGGTTGTAGCTCCGTCGCCTCGCGGTCTCTTCGCGATCTTGTCGCGTTCTTGAGGACGTCACGACCTGTCGTGAGGCAGTCTTGACACAGCCTTGAGCACAGCAGACTCAGGGCCAGTCTGGAGGCGTGGGAGCCAACTAGGACACGACCTTGAGTCGTGCTGCACTTAGCCCTTGAGTCGCGTATGTGTGAAGGGGGCTTAAACATTACACGGACGTCTACCAGTAGCTGACCATATGTAATATTCCTAAGGCACATTTTTTGAATTTGTAAGATGGCTATCAAAGGTTGGATTAGGTTAGGTTAGGTCAGGTTAAACCAATGTTTTTCTTAGCTTTGACATGGGTATCAGAGTTTTCTTTCATTGCATACATTTGAGCATGTTTGATTATCAGTTAGCTATATCAAGTTCCAATGGGATGTAGAGCTATGGATGATGATTACAACACACATTGGGATCAGGGCAAAAAGGGGAAAGAGGACAGGCCTTGATTATTCTTTCCTGTATCCATACACCAACTAATGTTTTTCTCTTCCTCCCCTCTGTTCAACGCCTTACGTGCATGAGGACATGCTCACACATGTGCACACACAAATGCACATACATAAACACACAAGCTCACAAATAGTGGCCTCACTATGAAAAAAAATGTAATCTGGTAATTGTCCACAGAACTGAATTACATACTCTTGCTGACAATGCTAACTAAAAAACATTTTACGTAATTTCAGTCTCATTCATATCGTAGATATCATTAACATCCCGTTGTGTGACTTCTTCACACTCCAAATAAACCTTAACTGGTCTGGCATTAAGAGCCAGTTTCTAAATCATATCCCTCGCACAATGGAACGTTTATAATTTCGAATTTAAACCAACGTCAGAGCTGATCCTGTCGCACTTCTACTGTACTGTATTCATTCTGCCATCCTCCCACCATCCATCCACACTCATACCTGACACCTTTTACCTGTGGCCCTCTCCCTTTATCCTTCCACTGTGATATGTAGATAATAAGGCTAACTTAATTCCCGACAATGGGGGTTGGGCTGCATTACTGATGACCATTTGATTTTAATGAAAATAAATACGCATATGCAGCAAATTTTATTGTTTTACTTCAGTTAGTATATATTTTCTTTGGTCTCTCAATCCTTTAAGAGCCCTATCTCTGTAAGACCATTGAAAATCAAGGTCTGGCTATTATGGATGCATCTGCCAGTCATATTTCTAACCGATCGTACCATCTAACTTCCAAATCCAGGGCTATCTTTAACAGTCATCATCTCACTATGGGCAACTTTCCGGATATTGCTTGTTTTTAGACCTTAATATCTCGGAAAGTATAGAACTTAGGAAAGAAATTAAAGATCATATTACTCAACAACTCTTCCTCTTTCAAATGAAAGTATCTCCAGGTCTGCAGGCCGTTGCATTAATGAGAAATGACGTGAGGAGGAGAACAAATTTTCGGCACGAGAGCAGGATGTGTTCATGAGTCTGCCCGTGGCGCCGACTATGGCTTTTCTCTCAGTGTGACAACTTCTCCAGTATTAGATAAACTAGATACTGTTGCATCCAAGTCATGCCTTATGGCACTATCACTGAGCCCTTTTCTAGTATCTTGGAAAGTGGCTTGGCAGGGTGGATGATGCAATTGGCTACAGGCTAAGCCGATTCTGAACTTCCTTTACCCCTGCACAGTTGTTGACCTTGTACACGGGTTTTATTCGCCCATGTATGGAGTACAACTCTCATGTGTGGGGAGGCTCCCCACATGCAGCCCTTCCCAATAGGGTGGAGTCAAAAGCTTTTCGTCTCATTGACTCTCCTCCTCTTACTGATTCCCTTCAATCATTGTCTCTGTCACGAATTTTCTACATCGTAAAATTATGAAAAGTAAATTATGACGTCGAGTGATTTTGCGGGAGGAACGAATTATTATGAAATGTACGATGTTTCGCTTGTTCTCTCAAACCGTCCGCTCGCGTGCTTGTATTTGCATCAAGTTGTCAAAACTTTCGTCATTCTTTCGCGAGTGATTGTTTTTATGTGTGGCCGGTGCATTCCTCTGAGCGATAATTTCTGAATTATCTCTCCTGCCTCCCGGCCGTTACATAAGGCCACACCCTTTCACACGCTCTTCATGCCGTGCACTCAAAATCAGAGCTAGTCTGACTGTAGACACGGTGCGTTGCGGTACGCCTTGCAAAGGCTTGAGTGATTACTTAGCAATTTCAAATCTCAGCTTGCATTGGCGTGTATCCTGAAAGCTCCCACCTGTTGGTGATCATCACAGCAGCTCGGTCTCATCTATACCGATTAGTATTTTCTTTTGTTTCCCTAGGCTTAAGTTTTTGAGATATTTAGCTGTTTGTCTGTGTGTTTGAGTGAGTGCATTTCCTTTTCTTGATTTGAATTGGAGTCATGTAACGTAAATTTATTTGCCTGTATTCAATAAATTTACAGTTCGTTTTTTGAGCTTTGTTAAATGTAACAGTCGTGTTTAATTTTCCCACTTATTTAATACAGTTTTGCTACTCCACGTTAGCACAACTCATTATATTAAATCACGACTGGTACTTAGGTCAGCTTTTGGCATTAATCCTTAAATCCGTTGTGCTAGCTAGGAGTTTGGCTCATCCAAGCTCCTGATTATTATTATTATTATTTTTGAATGTTAAGGGGAGAAACTAACTTTCTCAGAGGCCAATGGTACAATATTACAGCCTACTTGAGCGTCTAGTCTCTGCTGTGTACCGATGAGAAAGTCTATAAATTCTCGACTCTAGAGAATTGGCGAAGTAAGCCAGAATAAAGTGAAATTGCTACTTGATTTCACGAGTCTATTCTCTCGCAGTAAATGATTCGATAGTCATTCTTAGCACACATAGCTATATATTGTATACTCGAATTATACAATATCACATTATCTCTTGAAATATCACATTTTCTTTTTGAAAAAACATAAAATTCCCCTGACATCTGGCGACCTCATTCCAGGATAAACTCCTAGCTTGAAATTATTATAACCGAATCACTCACTCACTCTTACTTATCAGTCTCAGTTGTCACTCAGTCTCAAAACTAAGCACGATGGAGACTACTTCATACGTGCAAGAAGCTAAGGACATGGGGCTTACTAACCCCCAGGAAATTTGAGATTATGCTGTCGCGCTGCAATTACGACCAGCAACGTGAGAATGCTGCCCGTGAAGAGCGGAAAATTGAGCGCGAGGAACGTCAAAAGCAGCGTGAGTACGAAGAACGGCAGAGAGGGAACGTGAGTGAGAGCGTAAACACAAGCTAGAAGTGCCAAAGCTTAAGCGAGACTCATTGGCTTCAGGCACATCGGGTGCAGCTAACCCAAGCTCCACTACTGCTCTCTCAGCACCTTTTCTAGCAACTCCACGTCTCAAGCTTCCTTCTTACAAGGAAGACGAGCGAATCGAGCCATTTATAGCTCATTTCGAAGACATGGCAAACCTGTACGATCTGGATGAGGCAGCTAAGCGGCTTCAGTTCCTTAGCCTGTTTGAGGGCCCTGCCCTCGACATTCTCCACAGAATTCGCGGAGATAATCTCACGTATGAGATGATGAAGACCGCACTCATCAAAGCGTACGGTCTTACTGTTGATCATGCTAGAAATCAGTTCATGAAGGCGCGTCTCCAGGAAAAGGAGACAGCTGTTCAATTCCTTGGCCGTCTCACGGCATATTTAGGCGAGTGGATGGAGAAGGACGAGACTCCCAGTACACGAGAGGGAATGATCGACCTCGTGCTGCACACACAGCTGGAAAAGTCGTGGCCTGCTGAGCTTATGGCGCAGCTCAAGAGGTCCAAAGTGAAGGACGCAACCCAAATGGTGGAAAATGCTGATGCTTTCTTTAGTGCGTACGGGTACGAAACTCGTAAGCAGCAGTACTGGAACAAGAAAGATACTGCTAAGTCTGGTAAGCAATCCCAGACTGAACCCCAGCATCAAGGCCATTCTCAAAATAATGGTCATGGTCCAAACAAACCGCAGAAGGACCAGGGGCAGAATACACAGAAACCTGACTGGAAGAGGTACAAGCAGTACTCTAACCAGCAGAAGTACCCTAACCAGCAGCAGTATCAGCCACGCAATCGCCGACCGGGACAAACCTTTTCGACACCAGCCCCAGTGTACCGGAGGCAGGAGGCAAACGCAGCCTTCATTCCCCAGCAGGCGCACGATGGTGCCGTCCTCACCAGCACAGCTCCTCCTTCACAGTTCACTAGTCCCCCTCAGATGGTGAACTCTCCTCCACAGGCCGTCAGTGCTCCTGCTCCCCAGATGGTGAGTACAACTCCTCATGCATCTAGTTCAGGTACAACTCCTCAGGCATCTAGTCCTGTCAGATTTGAAGAGTTGTGTGCCATGCAGCCTTATCAATGGCTGGCCGCTTCCTCCACAGGTAACAGTGCCATCCTTGTTCAGCCAGGGTTTGTGGGAGGTGTTTCTGTTAATGTACTGAGAGACAATGGTTCCTCAGGTTGTACTGTCAGGCAGAGTCTTGTTCGTCCTGAAGAGTATACAGGCAGACAGATCCAAGCTCAGCTTATTGATGGATCAGTGAGATTGTTCCCTGAGGCACGTATCCAGGTAGCATCTCCCTTTTACACAGGTTCAACAGTTGCAGTTGTCATGCAAGAACCTATGTTTGACCTCATTATAAGCAATATATCAGGTGCCAAGTATAGTTGCACCACAGATGTCACTACTCAGACTTCGGCTGCAGTAACACGAGCCATGGCCAAGGCTCCAAATTGTGTTGCCCCAGTGGCCTTTGCATTGCCGCAAGATCTGATTTGTAGTCAAGATGTTGTCCAAGAGCAACAGACTGGCCCGACCCTTGCTGTTGTGCGGAAGAAACAAAAGGGTAAAGTGACCAAGTATTCACGGGGTGGACGAGCCAGGTTCCTTCGCAAACAAGGACGGCTCTACCGTGAGTCACGAACACTCGAGGGCGAGGTTCGACTGCAGTTTGTCGTTCCCGCGAACTACCGCCAAACAATATTAGAATGGGGTCATTGTTTAGCATCAGGGGTCATATGGGCAAAAAGAAAACCCAAGGCCGTATCCGTGCTGACTTTTTCTGGCCAGGAATGGGACAAGAAATTGATAGTTTTGTGCACTCCTGCAATGCGTGTCGATGTACCACCATTCAGGAAAGTTTCCTTCCTGTGCCGTTTGAATCCACGCCCATAATCTCTGAGTCTTGTTAGAGAGAGGGCAGTGGTAATGTGGGTGCAGACCTGACGTCTCACTCGTTGGCCCCACAGGACCTGATATGTCTGGGGTCTGTACATACATATGTACCATAGTTCGTAAGTGCACAGTCTCGGCGATCCCAACCGAGGACACCGATGATGAATGTGCAGCCACGGCGATCCCAACCGAGGACACCGAGGACAAATGAGCAGTCGCGGCGATCCCAACCGTGGACACCGATGACAAGCCCTTATTAGTCATAAGCGTAGGGCTTGTGCATATTGCATGTACCGTAGATTAAATGTAGGTTAAGGGGGAAGTTCGAGACCCCACAGAAGCAATCTGAGGCTGTGTTTGAATTACCTTGTGGTGTGTCTCGAGCTGTGGGCCTCCCTGAGGATT
>JAGKTI010022606.1:0-13194 GCA_018397915.1 Birgus latro
ATGAAACATAATATCACCACATTTGGGCTCCATTATGGTTCATAGCAAGAAGTTGGGAGTTTCATGAACTAGGTTCATGAATAACGAAGTCGGTGTCGTGATTCGATTATTACAAGGGTTAAATGCCAGAGCGACCATTATGTACTACGTCTAGAACCATGTGTGCTACATTGCTGTTAAACCCATGTAATGGGAATGGTAACACTTGTCTCTCTATACTGGCAGACGGTAATCAATCATAGATGTGAGTAATAACTAGTACCTCATATGACTACACACCCCCTGTAATGGGAACTATCTGAGGGTGGGAGAGAGACAACGTATAGCAACCCTTCCTAGATAATTATCACTTGTCTCATGGAAAAATTCGGAAAACACCGAACCCCTCCTGCACGGATACATGTTTGAACTGCTGTAATATTCCTAGCCAGATGGAGGCTCGGCTGTCTGTCTAATAGACACAGTGGCTCACAAATTATCCTGTAGTCTTGATATGCGGTGCCCTGAATCTGCATTCGAATCCTACAGTGGCGGATATTTCATATGCGTGCTGACAATATTGCCTTGCACATGCTAGCGTATGTTCATACCCTTTTGGTTCATACTGATGACTTACGTCGACTCCGACGCAGATGTAGCGCAAGCATAACATGTGGACTTTTATATGCACAGCTTTTACTATGAACACTCCCTCCCAATTCATGACTGACCAGCATGAGGTAGGAAAAATTTAGGATTTGATTCCCTAGGAGGATAGGGCCTGGTTTTCATGTGAACTAAATACGAACTGATACAGATACAGACCTATGTAACAGCAGACCCCCAAATTTTAAACTTCATTCAAAGCTGGCGTCGACAAAACCACTTTCAAGCCTCATTATCAGCATTCCATCCGTCCATTCCAAACACACCTCAGACTTGATGTAGTGCTGCCTTCATGTGACGCTACATTGCATGTGAGTGACAAGCTAAATGAGTTCTTGTAGGCCACGAAACCATTTACAACAGTGGATGATAACCATACAACCAGATGGACGCCTGGTGGTTTACTGGGTTAATGTGCTCCAGCAGGACGTGATCCACAAGGGTAAACACCCGAGGGATGGTTGGTGTTTATTGCTCACATAATACAGGCCAGGGACAAGGGACTGATTACTCTTGCCTTAAATGTTTACACTAAGTGGTCTGGCCCAGGGCCCCTATGCTCCTGATAAACCATAAAAGAGTAGACTACAGACAGACAGATAGAACATACGACGCTGATTTTTCTTTTCTGTTGTGTTATTGCATTCTTGAGTTAACCTCAAATGTTATTATTCAGCTGAAAATCTAATCAAGGGAACCTGAGGGGGTTGTCGTGACGTACGCGGAAATAAACCGGTAAAGAAATGGTGCTAAGGAAACCTGCTCAGCCAAGCACACGGATATTGGACCTGTATTCCTGTCGGCTACGTGTGTTTTCTGATACATCATCCTTACGGGTTCATTTCTGTTGTGCTTTATTATGACAGTATATGCCGATGCTACAAAGGCAATATGGCACACAAAAAGATTACTGATGAGCAATATGTAAAACAAATAGCAAAATAAAAAAGTGCTAAGGAAGCCTGCTAAATCAACGAGCAAATGTCTCTCTAGTTGCCTCGGTGCGTACTAGAACCTTTTCTTTAGTTATTTATTCCCCCTGTTAAATATAAATATTGGTTTGTGTTGTTGATATCGTTCTGATTTGAACATAGTTTGCATGAACATATATTAACGTTCCATATTCAGGAATAAAATAGCATGGAAGAAGTGTTGGGGCGCCTCCTATGCCGACAAGAATATTGGCTCTTTGTATTCTCCTCGATTAAGATGACTCAGTACCATGTCTGCGTTACTAATCTGTTTCTGCACATAGGTGGTTAATTGGCTGCTTGACTTTTATGGACCCTGTATTATATAGTATGTCAGTACTAAAAAGACACAAAACATATACGAAGGTATTAAGGTAAACTCTGCAACACATATCGCTAACAAAAGAAAAAAAAATAGTGCTAGAAAGCCTGTCAAGGTGACAAGGATTCAGTGATTTCTCTCTCTCGGCCTTGTGATTACTTTTACTTACCATGATTGAGGCAGTGAGGGTAGCGCGTAAGTGATGCATTAACGCTGACTGGTGTGTGCGCCGTGAGTGTACGCGTGTACACAATACATTAACTCATCCTTCTAAGTCGACTTGCTTTACCTTCTTCTTTTCTTTCTTTTTTAATACACACTCCGCGCGCGCGCGCGCGGAGAGAGAGAGAGGGAGAGAGAGCGAGAGAGAGAGTGTGTGTGTGTGTGTGTGTGTAACTCACCGGGTCGGTCAGGATCACTTGATGGTAGTGATGGTAGTGATCGTCAGCTTTTACCCCCGGAAGGGAGCTGAGAGCTCATATAGTCCGATCTATGGGCAAGGCTGTGACCTTCACACACGCACACACCCATCCCTTTGCTCAAGGGGGACAATAACCACCCACTTCGTCAGTGAAACTTTTCTCAACCTGAGCGAGGGGCGAACTCCCGTCTACCAGATGGCAAGCGAGAACGCTACCACTGCGCCAGCGTGTGTGTGTGTGTGTGTGTGTGTGTGTGTGTGTGTGTGTGTGTGTGTGTGTGTGTGTGTGTGTGTGAACAAAATAGCTCACTAAGTTGTCATCCGAGTTCAACCAAAGTAGAAGGGTTAAGGGATAACAAAGGAGAAATCCTATCGCTTTTGAGAACAATAGGTCAGAGGTCAGAGTCACAGGGTTAAGTCAAAGTGTTACCTCGAAAATCAACTTAAACAGCTTTAGGCCAGTTTAAACCATACTTGGTGAAATTGTTCAGGTAAGAGCAAGAACAATGAGAGTCAGTTTTGAGAAAATTCTTTCAAAGGTAAAGTTCACAAGGCAAAGTCAAAGCCCGACTCGCGTGTCTGTGTGGACATAATGGCTAAAACACCTTTGATCTTATTTGGACCAGTCTTGGTGGAACGGCGCTTGAGCTGACTTATAGTTTATGAGAACAAAATGTCGAAGGTCATGGTCACATGGCAAGGTTTTTATTCGACTGAGACCAAACTTTGTGGAAGGGTTCAGAGCAAGAATAAAGGAATTTGGTTTTGAAAAGAGCTAATTAAATGTTAGGCTCACAGGGAAACGTCAAAGATCAATTTAAATTACAATTAAAGCTCAAACAGTTTGGATCTGATTTCGACCAAACTTAGTGTGAAGCAAAGGTGAAGGGATTAGATTTTTAGAGCACTCGACGAAGGTCAAGATCATAAGGCAAAGTTAAATGTTCGGCTCTTAACCAGTTGGTGAGCGTGCGGGTATTGCACGCTGTGAGAGTGCTTTCTTTCTTTCTTTCTTTCTTTTTTCTTTAACTCCTTAGGTCATGTTTTTTCTTGGCTTAGGAAGTTTTCTAGCAACTCTTCCTCGGTGATTTATTTTGCATTCTTAAGGTTAATATTCCTTGTGTGTTAGTTATGTCCATTTAGTATCTACTGTATATAGCAGAATGATGTGGTAAAGAAGAGGTGCTGGGGAGCCTCGTTACCTGTCCACAGAACGGCCGCTTCACGACAAGAACTTGATGTGGACAGTGAATGTCAGTGCAGCAGAGAGTAACCCATCGGTAGAAGTCACCTTTGTGGATGTTCTCTTTGATATTAACACTCTCAGGCTCCTGTTCTCACTCTTTGGTGTTTGCTGGGATGGAATACTCAAGTTGCTCTAACCATGAGAGAGTTAACGGTACTAGTATTTACTTTCTCAGGCTCCTGTGACTCATTCTCAGTTGAGTAAAATTGTCTGGGATTTGCTGACTTAATGATTTTTTTCCCCACGAAACATTCAATAGTACTACTGTTAACACTCTAAGACTCGTATACTAATTCTCACTGAAGGAAATCGCCTGACGTTAACTGGAATAGAATAACAATGTCGTCCTTACAGTGACAGGGCTAAGACTGTCATAAATTATAGAATAAAAATGTCTGTTGAACTTCCATCTCTACCTATAATTCTGACTTCAAGTCTCCCATTTTGTAGTACCGTATACTGGAAAAAAAAAAATGTGATACTTTTGAACACATCCCTGAATTATAATGAGGACTGCCTGCATATGCAGGTTGGTCCATATATAACACCGCCCAGTCCTCATGTGTTGCGGGTACGGCTTGATCAGCTTTATAAGTGTCTATTTTGTATCATTTTCTGCCTCGCATAAACCCTTTCATGCGTTACTTTTTTTTTTGTTTCTTTTTTCTCCCTTGGATGCAGTGTAGATTATACTCGTTTTGCCTTTACTTGGTTCAAATTTTTGCCCTTCTGCAGCGTATTTCAAGTAGTTCAGTGGCAGAATAAGACCATTCTGTGGTTGTACATCCTCTACACAGCACTTTTTCATGACTAGCACCATATTATAACGTTAATGTCTTGTTACAACTCAGTATTCGAGACAGAGAAGTGGCAATTTTAGGCCAAGGTAAAACATTATTAACACAAGTATTAACGCTCCATATTCAGACATAAACTGGTATGGAGATGTTGGGTCGCTTCCTATGCCGACAAGAATATTGGCTTTTTGTATCCTCCTCAGTTATGATGGATCCCTTTTGTTGCTAGTCTGTTTCTGCATATAGGGGGTTAACATGCTCTTGTATGATTTTTATGAACTCTATATACAGTATGTCGGTATTACAAACACATAAATGAAAGAAAAACATTCAGGAGCCATATGCTAATCGCCCACCAGAATATGCTGTTGGCCAAGTTACAAGCACCCCGCTTCCCTGCTTCCCTGGGGGTCCGGAAGATTTTGGCCATATCTTGATACACTGAAGGTGTCATGTTGATAGCTCAAGCCGTTCACGAGATATGATGGTGCTGAAGGCAGGTGATAAAAACTAGTTGACCTTTGGCAGCCATTTTGGTGTCCCTGACCTTGACCCCGAGTGCTCATTTTCGAACTCGGCCAAGATCTTGGCCATATCTTGATAACCTTAAGGTTTCATGTTGATAGCTCAAGCAATTCATGAGTTATAATGGGAACAGGTACACACACACACACACACACACACACACACACACACACACACACACAGAGGCAGGCAAAAACATTATCGCTCTGCCTTGGTAAAGGTGGGTGATGATAATAATAATAATAATGAAAGAATAGCATTCGGGAGCCGAATGCTAATCGCCTGCCAGAATATGCTGTCGGCCAAGTCCAAGATTTTGGCCATATTTTGATACCCTGACGGTTTCATGTTAATAGCTCAAGCCGTTCATGAAATATAATGGTGCTAAGGGTGGGTGATAAAAACTAGTTAACTTTTGGCAGCCATTTTGGTGACGACCTTGATCCCGAGTACCCATTTTCGAACTCGTCCAAGATTTTGGCCATATCTTGATACCCAGAAGGTTTCATGTTGATAGATCAAGCCATCCATGAGATATGATGGGAACACACACACACACACACACACCTCAGACATGGGAGACAGCAGACGTGCCGCTCCGCTGCCAAGCCAAATCCTCTCCAAATGGCCCATACCTAAAAAGCATCTTTATATGAGTCAAGCTCTGTATTAGGTCCAACTAAATATTGTCCTGTTATAAAAGAGAAAGTTTAAGTAAAAAGTGTTGTTCCAAAACAGAATAAAACAAATAGCGCAGATGCGCTGAACAAGCCAATCAGCTGTTTAATGTTTTGGCTATGGCGTGCGGAATGTAAACTGTGACTCTGTGAGTATGTACATTCTTTTCATAGTACCACAAGATGAGCACTATGATTAGTTAAGTAAATATGGAAGGAGTTAAGAAAAGGGATAAAGGCAGAAAGCAGGATAATGATTTCTACCAAGAACTGGAGGAAATGGAGACATTATAATAAGTTGGTTGAACGAGTGCACAGATTAGAGAAGGCATTTCAGAGTGAAATGGATGAAATTAAAGAGCAGTTGCACATACAGATGGGGGAAAATGGAAAATTAGTAAAGGAAGTCAACAGGAAACACACAACAATAGATGAGCTTTTAGTTGAGGTTGGTACACTCAGAAGGAAGATTAGTGAAATGGCAAGCACAGTTGTCAACCATGAGAGTGTTATGGAAGAGTTCAGAAATGATACAGAGACAATTAGGCAGGCTAGCACTGTGGTAGATCATAGCAGTGATGTTGAGGAGAAGATAACCCAGGTGAATGAAGCGATGCAAAGCTACAAAAATGATGTGGAAACCACATATGCTGAAGTAGTGAAAGTAAAGAAAGACTGAGAAACAAGAGCTGAAGAAAAGGGCATTAAAAAGGAAGTAAAGAAAATAATCCAAAACAATCCAAAATTGGTCAAAGATTCAGTAGACATCAACAAATCTATAGTAATCACTGGTATACAGGAGAATGAAATAAAAAACAAGATTTCGAGACACCAAAAGGAGATGGCAAATGTAATGAACATTTTGAAGGAATTATCAGAGCAAATCTGTAGGAAAGATATAGAGGAACACAAAAGGCTTGGGAAATGCAAGAGAAATAAACCAAGGCCGCTGAAAGTAACCTTCCAGAGCGTAAACACTGTGGAGGAAATACTGAAAAATGCAAACAAACTTATGGAAAAAGAGGATTTCAAAAATGTATTGTTACGAAGGGGGATTTGCCAGTTAGGTGTTCGTGAACCTTCTCGGTGTTCTGTACGGTAGGGTAGTTCCGGTATCGGTACGAGTCAGAGTTGCCAGTTTGCATTAATTTTTATGCTCTTTTTCTCTATAATGTTTTATTTACGTGATGGTCGTTAAATTATGTTATTTAATTTAAGTTTGGTAAATGATTTAGAGTGTTATGTAATGTAAAAAGACCATGGCGTGTTTGATATCTCTGAGTTGGCAATTGTTGTTCTCGTGGGAAGTAGATCACTCTCGTTCGTTCGTTCGTTGTAGATTCGCATCCGCATAGCGGATGCACGGGCCTTATACATTTAGCGGGCCCGTCAGTGTTGTGTGATGTGAATGAGACCGTGAGAGGGGGCTGTGTGTGTTGCGTGTTGTTCTGTGTATGTGTTGTGTTATGTGTGTTGTCTGTGTGTGTATGTGTGTGTCTCTTGTGTGATCACTCTCGAATAATGCAAGGTTATATATAATGATGGGGAATGATTCGGGCCGAGACTTCCACTCCTGACGGTGCACCTGCGGAAGACCTCCAGGCCACTGTGGAGGCTCCTGCATCTCCGTCGCCTCCTCCTGCACCCAGGAAAAAGAAGAGGAAGGGGAAGAAGGCAAGGCTACTTCAAGCCGAGGAGATGGAGACTGACTTTCCTTGTCTCCCACCCTCTCCTCCTCCCCCTTCCACTTCCTCTCCCGTTCACCAGGACTTCCAGCCTCAGGACTCCAGCCTCCAGCCTTCTCAGGACTCCAGCCTCCAGCCTTCTCAGGACTCCAGCCTCTACCTTGACTCGCTCATTGATCCTCATGCCATCGCCCAGAATATTATTGATAAACTAAAGGCCAGTAATCTTTTCACATATCCTCATCAATATTATTAAAATTATTAAGCATAGCTTTTTAGCTACCCTTGTTTTCTTTTTGAATCTGACTTTCATGGGCTGTCCACCCTGAGCCCGTGCCACACCCGTGTGGCGAATCTAATCATCATCATCATCATCATCAGTCCAGCAGCGGTGGCGGCAACATCTCCTCTCCTCTTTCACCATGGCCTCATCTGCTTCTGCCTACGACCCGTTGAGGGGGGCAAACCACAGCAGTACTGGGCCTGCTGGAGGAGAGTTAATTCAAGGCACTGTGAAGTGGTTCAGCGTAGGGGCGGCGTACGGGTTCATTCGGCGCCAGGACACTGGTGCTGATGTATTCGTACATCGCTCTGGCATCGCTGCTCCCTCTCCACAGTGCCCCTTGCTCTCTTTAGCTAAGGGCGAGACGGTCGAGTTTCACGTCGTCCAGACGTCGAAGGGTCCCGAGGCTAGGGGCATCACTGGGCCGGGAGGTGCTGCTGTGAAGGGCGTTGCTCCTTCACGGCGGTGCCCCTCGGCTCGTGGTGGTCGGCTGAAGGATCCCCGACGTTTCGGAGGAGTGGACACGATCGTCGCCATGTGCATCGCGACGGCGAAGGCTTTCTGTGGTGGTGACAAGGAGGCGCTGCTTGTTCTTCTCCCCCAGATTTTTTAGAAGAACGGGCTGCCGCGCCTTGTCATCCCTCAGAGCTTCGCTCGTGATGCCCGGCCTGTCCTTCGTCAGGAGCGTCCCTCCACCACGCTGCGGCCTTCCAAACCTCGCACAACACCGCGACGAAGGCTGCAGCTCGACGCTCCTCTGACGAGAGCAAGTACTTCCTCCACCACTACTTCTGCTCCGCCCCTGGACGCTGCGCCCTTGCACACCGCGCCAATGGCCGCCACATCCACCTGTGTCCTACGCCCGCCGTCAGCAGCTTCGAGGAGGACCGCCTCTCCCGAGCCTTCCATCCTTCGGGACGAGGATGACGTCTCCCCTCCTTCACCACCACCAGCTGCTGTCGTTCGGGCCGCCTCTCCTGACGGTGCTCCTGCGGAAGACCTCCAGGCCACTGTGGAGGCTCCTGCATCTCCGTCGCCTCTTCCTGCACCCAGGAAAAAGAAGAGGAAGGGGAAGAAATCACGGCTTCCAGCCGAGGAGATGGAGACAGACTTTCCATGTCTCCCACCCTCTCCTCCTCCCCCCTCCACTTCCTCTTCTGTTCACCAGGACTTCCAGCCTCAGGACTCCAGCCTCCAACCTTCTCATGACTCCAGCCTCCAGCCTCCCCATGACTCCAGCCTCGACCCTGTCAAAAGACGTCTCACGCCTACTGACTATGAAGACATCACCCAGGCCGTTCTCGCTAAATTTCGGGAATCCGGTCTCCTCAGACCTTCTCATACCTATTTTCATCACCCTTAAGCACATCATCTTCATCATCAGCGTTTCCCCCCGTACGGGCTCTCCACCCTGAGGCCGAGCCACACCCGTGTGGCGAATCTTATCATCATCATCATCATCATCGAGTGTAGCAGCTTAAGGATTAGTTGGGCCTGTCAGTTTGAGTGAAGTTTATCTGGGTGAAGTTGGTATATTTTCGGTACTTGTGAAAACAGTGAAGAGTAATAACTGGAGTGTTGTCAAGTATTACGTGAAACTGCAGTTAGTAGAGTTTGTATACGTCCAGTGCTTGTGAGAACAGTGAAGTGAAGTTAGCAAGCATAAAGTGGAATTGTTTGGAAAATAAAGGCAGTCAACTTTAGGAAGCCAGTGTTTATTTTCGCCTCAGCTGATCTTGTGTACTGTACACCTAAAGGCTGACCATAGGAAGAACGACTCACTGGGCATAGTCCTCCCTATACTGAACTACTGCTGTTGGAGCCTGTGGCAGTGTGGGGACTGGGGCTTACAGTATGGATAAAAAAAATGCCTAACTCAAGAGGAACTGGGATTACTAAAAGAGAAGAGGAAGGAGGCAAAAACGAGGTTTGAGGGAAGATCAGAGGAAGATAAGAACACATTATTTTACAAAGTAACAGGATTCCAGGTACGAAAGTGGTACATAAACAGGTGGGAATAGAAAGGCGAAAGGTAGTAGACCCAAGTCATGACAAGTATGTAAACAAGATGATTAAGTTGATGTACTCAAATGTAGATGGAATGGTATCTAAATTACTAGAGATGAATTATTATATTAAAGAGAAGGAACCACATATTGTTTGCCTATCTGAAACAAAATTAACATCAAGGATATCTGTTATGCTACGTATTTGTGGGTCGGTTTCTCGCCCTCAAATACGCAGGCTACAGCGGGTCCCTATTCTAGACCGGGAAGTAACTCCAAAGAGTAGGACTGGACACAAAAACAAGGCAGTAAGTATTACACACATGTATTCCAGATATTTTCCCAGGGACAATAGTACATCACAAATATATTACAACTGGGTTGGTCGGGGATGGGTTAACTCTTAACACAAATGGAATCTGTCACTATACCGACTGGTAGAAGTATGGTACTATTTACCCAACACTTATGGCACAGACAATACACTTATGATTTAAGACACAGGAATGAATTTACTATCATTTAAACCCGTATAGCACTGGACGGCACTGCATATGAGTTACGTTAACACCTGTGTCATAGATACCTGTTGGCCAGAAGTCTATCTCAGGTAGAGTTGCCCGTAGTGATCACTGGCAGGGGGGACTGCGATATTCTGGTATACCCTACCCTGACTAACGTGCCTGGACACGGGGGTGGGTGGAGATTTAATGCACACAGGGGAGGCACGATGGAAATAACATGTACTCCTTCTGTTGGTCACTGAGGTGTTTCACTCGCGTGCCTGTGGGTTGAGGAGGGAGAGTGTCAATAACAAGGAATGGCACAACCGACACAATATTAATGTTCTGCTGGTCACAAAGACAGTTCGAGACGCGGGACTCTACCCGGGATATAGGTCAGGCCACGTTTAGCTATTAGGCTCGTCCAGTCTTATACTCTGGGTTCCTGGTCACTTAACTCGAGAATACACTGTAAGGGATCACTCGTAATGTATACATTAATGCACACAAATATCTGGGTCGAAAGACCACACACATATGTAAAGTCCACTCACTTTGTTACCACTGGTGGGCCCTAGGTTGATTCCTCCATCCGGAGGAAGGGCAGAGTGGCGCGCCCCTGGACAGGGCCCCACACTTAGTCGTGGGGCTAGGGGCTTGGCCCGAAGACAGCCAGAAGACGGGCCTGTCGTCGGGTCTGGGAAAGACTCAGGGAGGCCTCGCCCACAGGTGAGTCACGCCCTGGTGTTCGGGGCAACTCCTGGGACAACTGAGGACCCAGGGCACTGGAACCCGGGGCGGCTGGACTGCGGCAACTGCTAGAGGGCGGTGTCGCCGACAGGGTCATCTCACGGGAACCTCGGGCCAGGGGAGTAGTGGGCAGGGCCCGTCGTTGGCTGCGGGGTCTGCAGGGACTCTGCTTCGGCCACTGTTCACCCTGGTGGAGTTGCAGGGAACCAAAACCTCGTGTGAGGCCTTGCCACGGCTCGGGTGAAGGGTCCTCTCTGGCTGCAGGTCCTCATGTAGGAGAGAAGCGGGCGGTGGCCTGCTTTACACCTGACCCGACGTGATTAATGGCCAACGTCGTGGTAGCACAGGGGGCATCAGCTTCAAGGCGGCTAGTGGCCTGCTTTGCCTCTGGCCTGACGTGACTTATGGCCGACGTCTGGGTGGCCCAGGGGACGACAGCTTCAGTGCGGCTAATGGCCTGCCCTACCTCTGGCCCGACGTGACTTATGGCCGACGTCTGGGTGGCCCAGGAGGCATCAGCTTCAAGGCGGCTAGTGGCCTGCTCTGCCTCTGGCCTGACGTGACTTATGGCCGACGTCTGGGTGGCCCAGGGGACAACAGCTTCAGTGCGGCTAATGGCCTGCCCTACCTCTGGCCCGACGTGACTTATGGCCGACGTCGGAAGGGCACAGGAGGTGGTAGCTCTGGTGCGGCTAATGGCCCGTACCGGTGAGCTGGGAGCACTAGTAGCAGAGGGACGGACTGTGGCCGATCCTGCCTCGTACCCAGTACAGCTTATGGCCGATACTGCGGTGCCACTCTGGGGGGAACGCCTACAGGAGTTGGACGACTTATGGCCTGTCCTGCCCGGCCAACACACGTCCATGCCGCGGCCCTGTGGCGGGGATGCAACTGGGGAACAGACTGTGGCCGGTTCTGCCCCATACCTGGACCGACTGTGGCTGATATCGCGGCGTTGCGTGGAGTTGTAAACTCCACCCCTTACCTGGTGAGTGGAGTTCCGGCCGGAGACTAGGTGCCGGCGACTGCTACCTTTCCGGGTTGCCACCTGGGCGCAAGAGGGGCACCGGGAAGTGATACAGGTGATACGTTCCTGTTCCCAGCCGCTCTGTGTCAGCGGCGGTCCCCTGGTGGTACTGGGGGGGTTGGGGGTGCTGGTGTCGTCTGCTCCGGCCGTCATGTTGTCTGTGGCTCCAACCCCTAACTCCTGTATTTCAATATCAAATCACACCCTAAACCTAGAGGATTACAATATATGGAGAAGAGATAGGAGCTTAAATAAAGGAGGAGGAATTATAATATCAACAAAGAAAAATCTGCAAGTCAAAGAAATAAAACTAAATATACCCTCACAGGTAGTGTACAACTGATAGCAGTAGAGATTAGTACATCTGAAGGGAAATTAATTGCGGCAAATTTATACATGCCACGTAAATCAAACATTTGGGAAAAAGGCTAATATGAAGACCTGGCAGAGAGCACAATTCAAAGTTGAAGAGCATTACTATACAGAATGGAGGAGAAATCAGAAAGAATTATACTATCGGGAGATTTCAATACAAATATACAGTAGACAAGAATACTCTAGAAATAAAAAGCCAGGAAATCTGTTGGGACAAAAAGCTCCTAGACCTTGTGCAGGAGTTTTTCCTAATTATCCTGTAAAAGAAAGCACCAGAAAAAGAGGACTTGATGCATCAGTACTAGATCTTATATTTGCTAGGCAAGAAAATGATACTGACAGTATTATATGTATCACCCTCCATTCGGCAAAAGCGACCATGCAGTATTAAATTGCAACTTCAGGATTGCATATGACATAGTTAACAGTAATGAAAGTTACAAAAAGAGCCTTAACTACAAAAAGAGCAATTATCATGACCTAAAGAAATACTTCTTAGAAACAGATTGGGAAAAGGAGCTTAGAGGACAAGATTAAAATGTTATATATAGAAAATTCTGTGAACTTTATGAAACAGGAGTCCAAAATTACATCCCTCAGCACAAAGAAACAGAAATGAAAATAAAGAAATGGTTTAATAAAGAATGTAAAAAATCAAAAGAAAAAAGAGACTTGTGGAATAGATACAGAAGACACAATAGTGAGAGGGCATATAACAACACAGGCAAGAAATGAATACATAGGAATAAGGAGAGAAGCCCCCCAAAAGTTTGAGGGGACATCGTAAACAAAAGTAGTGATCAACTGAAGCTATTTCACAGCTACATCCGAAAAAAAAAGAGATTAAAGAATCCCCCGAGCTAGATATTACAATGAGATCATATAGCCCCGCTAGGTAACAGGAGGGCGCTACCCCTCCCGGCACGACAGTCCCGGGCGCGGTTCGAACTCGCGACCCCCC
>JAGKTI010022607.1:0-15181 GCA_018397915.1 Birgus latro
GCCAATAAGTGAAGTAGGTCATGGTGAGCTGGTGCTGGCAGTGAAGAGTGGTGAAAGTTGTACAGAGAATATATATAAATGGATCAAGTCCAGTGCAAGGGCTGGTCCATGTATTACGCGACCCAAATCTCATGTGTAATGGGGACAGCCCAGCCACCGTTATCAGTCTCAGTCATGCATAATTTTCTACTTCCCGTGGCCTTTTTCTTGCTTTAGAGTATTTATTTATTTTTTTTTTTTTGTATTCATTGATTACATGGTCGATTTCACTTCTCACAAAGGCATACAGACTAAGCTGTCCCGGTACACACAAGACTGGAAAGTATAATATGCGAATTTCCCAGTATGTGCAAGTGAGTTTAGTTCTGTTGACTTTTAAATCTTTTATTCTACTTATCACTGCACAGTTTCTTTTTCTGCTTTTGAGGAACAATTTGGACTGGAATCCTTATATACGGTATTCATTAACACCTTCAGCAAAGAATGCCCACTTCTAAATTGATTATAACCCATCTAAGTATAGCAAAAATAAGTTACCCAAGCAAGTCATTTGATTCATACAGCCATTTCCTTGCTATCAGCAGTCTCCAGTAAAAAAAAAAAAAAACTACAAAAGTACTACATACAGGGGCTTCAGGACCCTTCATTAATAATCTTGATGTGGTGTGGTCAGAAAGGGTAGTTCTGTATGGTTTATTGTGAAAGGGTGGTATGGCATGTTAGCTGGTGTGGTGTGGTGTGGTATGCATTTATCTAGGTTTCCGTTTAGCTAAAATGAACAGAGTAAGGTCATGGAATATTTTTTCATTGTTGTAGCTGTTTAAAAATAATCAAATTTTTTCACATAATCAGTATATGCGATGGACAAGGTCTCTTACATTCGAATGAAAATTAACCAGATAAAATTAGTTCACTAGAGCTTTAAGCTCCTGCTGTGTGTGTATGTGTGTGTGTGTGTGTGTGTGTGTGTGTGTGTGTGTGTGTGTGCATTTACCTAATTGTATTTACCAAATTGTGATATACAGGAAATGAGCTACGCTCGTGGGGTCCCGTCTCTTTTTCTCAGTGTGTGTGTGTGTGTGTGTGTGTGTGTGTGTGTATGTGTGTGTGTGTTCTATAAACCGTTTTTACACACGGTTGTCCATTGTATGACCCTCATCAGCTTATTAGTTTATTCAGTATGGAGGAAATTTCCATCCAAATAACGGACCAGGCTTGTGGGAATATTGGCCAAAGGGGAAATGAACTGAATATTAGCCAGCCTGGGCACACAGCCAGGCACTAGATCGGCAGCAGGACTGGAGTGAGAGTAAACTGAATACCGTTGGGATTACTCTGATAAAGTCTCAAGGGAATAAAATATATGCAGCGGGTGCTAATTCTGAAAGCGTCATCAGCACCATTAACAACCTAACCGTTTTAACACTCAGGCTCCTATGACTCATTCTGGGCTTAATGAAATCGTCTGGCATTAGCTGAAATACAGTGATAAAGTCGTTTCGAAGATGAGAAGGTTAGTGGTGTCAGTATGAATATTTACTTTTCTATAACTCACTCTCAGTGAAGTAAAATTATCAGGCATTGACTGGAATATAATACTAAAATTGTCCCGACCACGACAGTTAATTTTTATGAGGCCTAAAAAATAAAACATTTATAGATTTTCTTACAAATTTCATTATCCGAATTGTGATCAATATCATACAAAAGACGAAGTCTGTGAATCAAATTTTGGGTGGTATAGGGGACTTCTCTCCGCTTCTTCCATAGGAGTATAATGTGCGTATAACATCTTGTTCTAATATATGTTATGCATACTCGTATATTTTTGTCACGGACAGGTCCTGCATCAATGATATACGGTATAAGAGGATATTAGACGTAAAATTAATGTGTATATAATGTCTTAATATGCTTTTAAAGTTTGTATCAATATTGAGTTTGCATCAACAAAGTATACTAGGATATTATAGGCAAAGTAAATACCTGTATGCATATAACACCTTATTGTGCTTTTAAAGCTTGCATCAGTACTGAGTAAAAGAATATTGTAGATAAAAGTTAATGTGCATATACTGTAACACGTTACTCTCACACAGTTTGTATTAGCGATATATAATGAGATATTTTAGGAATCGAGCATGTGCATATAACACTTTACTATCCTCATATGGTTTGCATGAATAAAGACTTGACCCTCCATTTCCCGTACCCCGATTTCCCGGGTTTTGGATTTCTTGGACACGGGCTGAGGCCTGACAATATTGTCAAGTGCCGGACATTCGTCCGTACAAGTCAGGGATTCTCACAAAAGTCCAGCCATTATTCTCTCATATAAAACTATAAGCAGTTTGCTGCACAACACAGTGTAATTTTAGCTCGATAAAGGCCATTTGTAACACACACAAGAAGATATTTTCATACATGAAAAGCAACATGGCCACCATCCTCCTTCACCCCACCAGTTCCTTCTAACTCATGGCAATCTCCCAGTTTCCTCTAACCTTTCTCAAATGCCACTATAAATAATTTATTGCATAACACAGTAAAATTTAAGTAAGGCCTGTACACAATAAAATTCATAAGTAATTTTAAAAAAAATCTTATGCACAAAGTCGATGGTATCCATTCCAACTCACGTAGCTCACCTGACTCGGTGCGACTAAATATCGAATTGGCACTTTTCATTGGAAAATATTTTAATCACTTTCGCCACAGAGGCTCGTACACAGCTAATTATCTGAACTCTGCTAAAAAAAAAATATATATATTTAATATAACTTCGTAAAAAAATTAGGTTTCTGAGCTAAAATGCACCAACGTTAGCAGATATTTCTCCTTCAGATCATCAGCACGCCTTGACAGACTATTATTTTGCATAAATATTTATTATGAGTGGAAAAAAACGAATCTGCATTATAAATCGATATTTATACGAAACAAAAGTCCGTCAAGGCGAGTTGTTAGGCTAGAGGCAAAACACTTCTGCTAACTTTAAGAAATTTTCATTATGAATCCTGAATTTCTATTAATAATTAAATTAAGCACAAACTTTTTGACTGGATTTCAGATAATTAGGTGTGCAAACCTATATGGTGATAACAGTTAAAATATTTTCCAATTAAAATTGCCAATTTGGTTCAAGAATGAGATCACATTCGGTGACTGCGTGTTTGTATTTGGTCAGCTGGTGAATGATTGGCTCACCTTATGGTGTTCCATTCCTTGTTCATTTTCCTCTTTTTCCTCAGCTTTCTTATCTCCCTCTATCGTATCTTCTACATTCTCATCAACAACTGTCTGCCCAACCATTCTTAGGGTTGTAGCTAGCAAAATACCACTATTTTGTCAATGTTATTATTATTGTTATTGTGTCAGTGTTAATATTTTATGTACTGTGTTGGTATAGGTAGCCTACATTCCATAATGCTCTAGAATTTTGGAATAATTTCTGGACAATATTGAAGAATTCAGACAAAGTTTGGGAAAAGTCCTGGGAAAGGTATGCGGGGCTGGACTTTTGCGATTTCCGGACTTCCAGGGGTCCCAGACTGGTCACCCCCCTGTTATCCACAGTCCTTTGATGATTTAATGAAAGTCCTGGAGTAGCTATTTACGACCTTTAATTGTTTGACAATAAGACAGGATGTTGCCCGTATAAATGTCAGCCCCTTACTGCCCCTTACAGCGTAGACCGCACTACCCGCACTCTGATAGCAGGCTGCAGTCAGCAGTTTTGATCGTAGTGAGGACATACGGGGGGGGGGGGATATGACAGCGGCGGCACATATGCAAAGATATACACTGGGGACAGATATACAGTGGGAAGGGGGTACAATACTCCCCAGGGTAGCCGAGATGGTGTCTCCTGACGCAATAAAGGAGTTATATGGGGGTTGTCTATACCACTAAGGTAGGTGGGGGGGTTTGGACAAGGAGGAAGTATGATACAGGGGTTGGAGGGAGGAATTAAGATACAGGAGTTGGAGGGAGGACATGGCCATGTCTAGGGGATGTATTCAAGTAATACACGGTTACACTGGAGGTACGTTGATATAAGTTACACAAGTGTTATGTTGATATATGATACACAAGGAGTAATGAAAGGGTATGTGCCCAGTAAAGTTCTTAGAAATATATAATATATGGTTAAATATAAGATACACAATGATTATTGTATGGGTATATGTCCAGAAGGGTTCTGAGATATATATAATATTTGAAATTGTTTTTCTCTATAGTTTGCACATTTCCATCCATTTTTTTTTTGTTAGTTTCTGTATGTCACACAGTACTGTATCAGAGATATGCCATCATTTTCTGGTGGTACTATTTCTGTCCACAGTTTCTTTATTTATCAGTTGGCATTGGTAGTCACTGAATGTGAAGGCACTAGGTACGGATAGTCTCAACGACTTGTGGAGGCCATACTATGCTTGTTGTGAATGTGATTTCCTGCAGTCTGTGTTCCATTTTCTTGACACAACAGTGCACTTCACAGATTATGAGGAGAAAACCTATGGAAGAGATGACCACAGGGGGAAACAAAACTGTTGGATGTACCCAAGAACAGCTGAAGGCCAGAGAAAATTGATCCATAATGAAGTCACTGTCATTGAAGAATGTTAGCATACGCATGTTGGGGGAGGTGATGGTAATATTAGCAGGAGGCAGGTTGGAAGGCATGTCGATTGGTTGGAAGATGTCATAGGAGTGTTTACGGACTGATTGGTGATAGCGAGTGGCGTAAGTGATGACTGACTCTGATT
The DNA here is from genome assembly GCA_018397915.1 of Birgus latro. NCBI lineage: Eukaryota > Metazoa > Arthropoda > Malacostraca > Decapoda > Coenobitidae > Birgus > Birgus latro. Next base: position 4,770 of record JAGKTI010022607.1, read on the forward strand.
TGACGGCACAATAGTCCAGTGCTTTGTAAAGAACACTAGCAGGGACGAAGCGTACCGAAGTACCAGGACACATGATGGTGACAGCGATGGGAACAGGAAAGAAGAAGTACTGGACATGGTTAAGGTGAGTATGGTGGACTGGGAGGTCTGGAGCTGGAACAAAGGAACAGGCGAGTAAATGGAATGGTTGCGGACTAAAACAGACTCAAAGGGTGTAGCGCTGCTAGGGAAGATAGCGAAAAGGTGGGCAGCACAGAGACGAGAGGTAGGGGTGAGGGAGGAACATTTCTGGAGGTCTGTGGTAGAAAGGAAGGCAACTGAAAGATGGTCATGGGAGAAGAAGAAATATTCTGATGGAACAGAGTCTTGCAATAAGGAGCTGTTGTACCGGAAGGTGAAGGGAATGATGTAGAATAGGTTGAAGGTGATGGCAGAACGTAGAGGAATATGAACAAAGACGCATTTGGTGAGAAGAGTGGCCTCGAGAACTGGATAGTAGTATTCGAAAGAGGAGTAGGGGTGTACTGGGGACAGACCGAAAGTAGAGCGAGCCCATTCTAATACAGAACGGAGGGCTGTAATAGGTACTAAGTCTGCAGCGACATATCCATTAATAGCATCGACTAGGATACGAACCAAGGTAGTGACTTGAGAGAGTAGAGAGTCAATGGCTAGTTGGAGATTATCCATGTTGAGTTTGAAATAGAAGAACTGAGAAATAACATTCAGATTTGAAAGGTGTTGTTTTAAGATGTTGGTGAAGTTGTTCAGGGTGTAAGTTACTTCATTTAGGTGGGCTGTAAGCTTTTGTAACATAGTGTGTTGGACCTTGATGACTTGGCGTTGAGATTCTAGGGCTGAAGCTAAATGACCGAGATCAGATTTGAAGTCAGAAAGGTCACGGGCTGTAGCGACGCCAAACAAGCCACTTAGAATCTCACCTCCGAGGTCAAAGAGACCTCGTTTCACACGAGAATGATGAATGGAAAATGTGTCATTGAGCTTAGTAAATTTGTCAGTTATGTATTGCAACTGCCAGGAGAGTGGTAGGAAAAGATGATATAAATTCTGAATGGGTTGTGTTTCCCCATGATGGTATTGGGCTGGATCTTGATTGTGTGAAGCTGGTGCGCGTAGGCAGGCAGGGCGATGGCTATGTCGCCAGGGGCGCAAGATTGTGGCCAGGGAGACTACATCTTCGATGAGCATTACCTCGCCTCCCGAGCTGACCAAGGCCCCGGGACGTACTCCACCATCGTCCTCACCCGTCCCGGACCCTAGGAGGGTCAGCACTGCCAGCAGGTAGACCGCTAACATCGTACCTAGAAAATTAGGGTATAATTAATGGGAGAGTTCCAGGAGAGGGTGACGGGTGGAATGCAGTTTGGATCGATATTGATTGGTTGATGAATGAGTAGGTGTAGGTGGAGATGAAGGAGACTGATAGATAGGTGGAGATAGGGTAGATTGAGGGATTTGTGGAGTAGGAGGGTTAGCAGTAGGTTGTGCAAGTGATTCTTCCAACACTAGGCCTCGTGGTGCACGCTTTAGATCGTCAGCATGGACCCACTTGGTGTCTGTAGTGGATAGGTCTTGTATGTGGAATTTGTTACCTTGTTGATTGAGTACGCAATGGGGCCTTGTAAATTTGCCATCCAGTTTAGAGGTGTGCTTATGGGAATGAGCAAAGACTAGATCACCGATGTTGATAGTGATAGGAGAGGCAGATTTATGTTGGTGCTGTATCATGTCCTCCTGAAATGAAGCGAGATTGGATATTACACACTGATGGATTGTTTGGAAGTTGGCCAATTTTAATTTGACATAATCATCCATGTTATAGATGGGGTCTAGGTCTAAGGATAACAGGGTGTATGGGATGTGTTTGTCAAAACCAAAGAGGACAAAGAATGGAGATTCATCAATTGAAGCGCTGATAGAGCTATTTATTGAGGATGCCACTTGGGGAATTAAGTCATCCCATGCCGAACTATGGAAGCCTAGGTGTCTGAGGCACTCTAAGATTTTTCTATTGTGGAGCTCTACAAGGCCATTGGAAGCTGGATGGTTAGGCACAACATTGCATTTATTAATTTTAAAGCGGCGACAGATCTCGTCCAGGAGACTATTGTTGAAATCAGTACCGTTGTCAGTGAGGATGGTATGTGGTGTGCCGAACGTGCAAATTACGTGATTTACGAAGGCACGTGCAACACTCTTCGTGGTCTTATCTGAAAGGGGTACGAGGACACAGTAGTGCGAGAAGTGGTCGACTGCTACAAACAAATACTCTGCGCCTGATTCAGTAAGAGGGAGTTTTAGAAGATCGATGGAGACTGTTTCCCATGGTCGTGACGGGATTGGGTATCGTAAGAGAGGTGCAGGTAGGCCGGTTGAATCTTTGTGGCGGTGGCACGAGATGCAAGAGTCGCAGTGCGCATTGATATCGCTACGCATGGTTGGCCAATAGTGTTTGAGACGTGCTTGGTGCAAGCATCGGTCTTTGCCTGGATGGGATGCGTGAGGTGTATCATGAACGATGTGAAGGACCGCAGATATTAGGTCAGTAGGGACAACGAGTTGGTGTACTTCTCTATTGGGCAAATCCTTCCCTGTAAGGAATGTTTTTCTGTACAAGAGACCATCTTTTATTAAGAACTCATCTAGTGGTACTGGTAGAGGAGGTAAGGTCGAGACATCTCCTGATTCTAGGAAATAAACTACTTTGGACCATATGGGATATTTGCGCTGAGAGTTTTGAACAACCTCGGATGTTAGGGTTGTGCTGTCAGTGGCTTTGGGCTGCAAGGACATGACAGGTGCGGCTACATGACGTGAGAGTGCGCCTGCGACTACATTCGATTTTCCTGGGACATATTGAAAAGTGGGATTGAAGTCCTGGATGGTGATGGACCATCTAGCTAACCTACCAGTGAGGTTGCGTCCCTTAAACAAATCACATAGAGGGAGGTGGTCCGTCTGGATATGCACTGGATAACCATATACTATGTCTCTGAAATGTTTCAAGGACCAGACAACTGCCAAAGCTTCTAAATCGGTGACACTGTAATTACAATCAGCGGTGGTAAGGGAGCAACTAGCATACGCTATTACACGCTTCCTGGATGTTTGATTGAGTTGCATTAAAACTGCATCAAGTCCCGTGCCTGAGGCGTCTGTGCATAGAAGAAAGGGTTTGGTATAATCAGGGAATGCTAAAACTGGAGCATTTACATAAGCTGTATTCAGTGCTTGGAAAGACTGTGACTGATCGTTAGTCCATACAAAGGGTACATTCTTCTTTAGTAAGTGGGTTTGAGGAGAGGTGATCTTTGCATAGTCTTTAATGAATCTTCAGTAGTAACCACTTAGGCCTAGGAAACTTCTTACAGCATCAGTAGTGGTAGGTTCTGGGAAATTGATGATCGCCTTAGTTTTGTCGTCATTAGTATGAATGTCTTGTGTGTCGACGACATGTCCTAGAAAGTTGATTTTCTTTCTCAGGAAGTCACATTTACTGAGGCTGATTTTCAGGCCTGCTAGCTGTAGGCGTTCAAATACTTGTTGCAGTTTGGCAAAATGGGCAGGGACTGATTTACTCACGACAATAATGTCATCTAGGTATGCAAAAAGAGAGTGTCCCATCATGCCACTGAAGACTGAATGGATAAGTCGCATGAATACTGAAGGAGCATTCCTCAAACCCAAGGAAGTCTCTTAAACTGAAATGTCCGGAAGGGGTGCTGAAGGCTGTAATTGGGCGAAAGGATTCTTCCATTTCGACCTGCCAGTAACCACTGAGGAGGTCTAGGGATGAAAAGAGTACGTTATTTTCACCTAGTGATTGTAGCAAATCTGTGAGGATGGGTAACGGGAAACGGTCTGGAACAGTTACGGAATTTACCTTACGGTAGCCCACTACTGGTCTAAAGTTGCCGTCCTTCTTTGGGACTAAGAAAATAGGGCTATTCCATGGACTGACGGAGGGTTCGGTAATGTCCTGAACTAACATTTTCTTTACCATCTGATCTGTTTGTTTTCTCAAGCTGTGAGGTAATCGATACACTGGTATGTAAATCGGCTGAGTTCCTGATACTAGTTCTATGTAATGTTTGACAAGGTCTATCCTGCCCATCGGTTCTCCGGGTAAGGCTACCATATTTCTGTAGGCGTGGAAAAGACGAGCAGTTGAAATTTATGTTGTGGAAAATCATTGCAAGTTAGACTTGAGAGCAGGTCAGGTGAACGAGTCGGAGTAGATCCCGTCGAGTTAATGGCACACACACCTGTTGGTTTACTATCATCATCAGTATGAACAGTAGGGATAGAGGAATCCTGGCACACCATTACGGCCGCTGGGTATACTAGGAACTCTCCGATCTTTACACCACTTTTAAGTTTTAATGGAGCATTAGTGACACTGAGCAAGTATAGATAGCATAGACTGTCCTCTAAAATCGTGCACCAGGCTGACTCATAAGTTAAGCCATTCACAGAACACGTCTCAGGTAGTGTTAGTACATCCACTCCTTCTCTCGCACCTACAACACGAACAGAGACTTTGGTGAACTCATGCAGTAACAAAATTGTGCACATATTCATTACTGCATGCCTTGTCTCTGCGTGTTGGAGAACATCAGTCAGACTTTGTGAGGTAGTTAACTGAGACATGTCTGAGTCGGCTGTAGTGCTGTCGTTAGAGGAGTTTGGAAAAGCCTTTTCTAAATGCTGAGAGGATGTATCATTAGGTGTTGAGGAATTCGTGTCCTTTCTCTCAGTCAGTGAGGGAATGATCTCTTTATTCTCAGATGATGATGATGATGGCTTGACTTGTTCTGTATTCTCAGGCAGTGCAAGAGTCAGGGGGGACTGAATGACTGAGTTTATTGTAAGTACGGGACGGGGACACTCGATACTGTATACTAGGAACCCAGAAATGTCTATACTACTACAGGCAGGTAATAACGCAATGGAGTGTTGTGCCATGGTGGGTAAGCTAATAAGGGCATCTGCTGGATATTTCAATTCGTTAGTAACATGAAATTCTACTGGGAAAAGGAGAAAGGCGCTGTCTAGTTGTACTTCTAAAGTGACTCTTTCCCCGACCTTAAACTTTGAGCCTTCTACACTGCATAGGCGAATGTCAGGCGGCTCAAGGAAACTGAAGTGTTTGCGGTGGCATTGAATAATGTCTAAAGGGGTATCAGAAATCAAGTTTACTATAGATCCGGTGTCCATGAAGAACGATGTTGGAATGTCATTACTCCATCCTACAATGACTAGACCTGTGGAAGTTATGGGTCCAACATGGCGGATGGGGATTGGTGTTCTGTTGCTACGTCATATTGGTCCGATACGGGCGCGGCGCTTCCCCCGAGTGGCGGCGGTTGAGGTAAGGACAATCCTCAGTAGTGTGAGTCATACTGGTCTTATGATACTTGCATGTAGGACGACGCGAGCGGGAAGGCGTACGCTGTCAAGTTTGGGAGTGAGGCGTCTGTGTTTACGGTTGCAACTGTTTTCTCGATGTCCAGGTTTACCACAGCGCCAGCAGAGAATCGAGGATTGTCTGTTCTGTTGGACGCTAGATTGATCACGACCGGAGGTTGGAGAACGATGCGTGGCAGGTCTGCCCTGTGTGGTGGAACGAGAGCAATATTCGTCTGGTGGAGTGTTAGTGTTACAGAATTGGGAGACCAAGGGGAAGTTTGTGGCCTGACGCATGCAGTTCAAGCCTGTTCTTTCATGGATGATTTTAGTGATCTGAACAATTTTATCTCGTGGATTGAAACTTATCTCCAGGGCTATCTCTCTCTGTCTAGGATCAAGCCAATGGAGGAATCTCAGGTAACCAATTAACCAGAGGCGTCCCATCAATGTATGGGTACGTCACAATGTTTTGTCACAACTAGACCCATCGACGTTCAGGTAAGTCACACAATTGCAAGGGTCATAATTTGCACAGTTTTCAAGTTTCATGGGTGATTATTGGTAGACATATGTGGGATACCTTCCTCTATCTGCTGTCAGGTGGGGATACTGCCTGGCCCCACCTGACCCCCCTTGCCCCCCACACTTGGCAATTCACCCATTAGCAGTGACCTGACCAGTAACGACATGTTGCCCCACGGTCTCTCTAATGACGAAATTCACAGTGAAAGTGATTCCTGAGCTGGAGGACAAAGAAATAAAGAAGCTAGAGCAAGAAACAAACAGAAGTGATGATGTGGTAATGTCATAAAGGAAGCTGCCATATGTGAATGTGTTTGGTTACTGAACAACACTTCTATTGCCTATATTTTTGTGTGAAAACCAATATAGTCTTGTACTACACATAAATTCGTACCAAATAAATAAATACATAACTTAAAGTGGCTTGAATTAGTTAACCCTTCCATAGTTCGTTTTCTTTAGCCAGGTACCCTGAAAAAGAGGAAAAATGTAAGGCTGACTTATCACCTGTAGCACCATTTATAGCCTCAGGAGGACGATTTCCCTATGAATTCTCGATGTTTCTCACCAAAAGCGAAGGTTTGAGCCAAAAAAAAAAATCCGAAATTGCTCAGGACTTGGGGGTATCGGACGTTGGAAATCGGTCGGGACGGGACGGGTTATATCTGCAAAGTTATTGAGTGAAAGCACAGGAGCTTCATCTACTTGTTCTATCCATTTCATGCCTATAAGTAATTGACACATCTCACTACTAGTGGCTTTCATGGCAGCGGCTGCTTCGCGTAGTTTGGCATGTTGTGTTGGGACTGTCAAATCCTCATTTATCTGAGTGAGGAGATTAGTGAATCCAATGAGAGATGCAGCATTAGAATGCTGGCAACAAATTGTTATGAGTTCCTTACGGAAATCATCAAAGGTTTTAATGCCATCAAAATGTCCTGCACGGACCGCGGATCCAACATCCAATTTGCCTTGCTGTAAGCAACACATGAGATAAGAGACTTTGAGGTTTTCATCTGTAACCCGCCAATTGTGATGTCTGTTTCTATCTCTCTGAGGAAATCATAAACAGACCAAGTTGAGTCCTCGCCAGTAAATTTGGGACGATTGGCATCATCGAGATAGATAGACTGTGGAGTAGTGGTTGTTTAGGCCATGGTTGGAAGTGTGGAACTGATTGAAGTAGGGGATTGAGAGAGAGAGAAGGTAGTGGTATTAAGTGTAAGCGAGACGGGAGATGAAGTGGGGCAGGAGAGTGTACGATAGGGGTAGGAGTAGGGATAGAAGAAGGCTGCGGAGAGTCAGGGGTAGAGTATGAGGTATCTGGATGGATAGTATCTGGATGGGAAGTATGTGGGTTGGTGGGGAATGATGTGTGAGGGTGTGAGTTAGGTCATGAATACGTGCACCTGCTATGTAAATGAGTCACTGAATTGTTCTCGGCAGGTGGAGTGTGATCATTCATTGTTTCTTGGCTGAGAGTGGTTGGAGTAAGTTCCGTATATTCAAAGTATGACATGTAGTTTGGTGAGGTAATGTAAGATGAAAGATGAGTAGGGATATGTATATATTTACAGTATGAAGATGAGAAAATGTACCATAAGAATGGAAGTGGAAGTGAATGAAGATGACAGGATGTGGGGTGTAATAAACAAAAGGTGAAATGTGAGATGAGTAATAAATACAGTTGGTGAAGCTGAGTATGAAGTGGGGGGTGAGATGAATATTGGCAATAATATGCAATCTGTAGAGAAAATCCAGAGGATAATCTCTATAGAAAGTCAATAATGGGTGGATGAAGATATACTATTATAGTTACACAATTCAGTTTTGAACAAAGTGGAGAGGGGGTGGACTTGCAGTGGAGAGGAGGATGTGTGTGGGAAGGGGCGAGGCAGCTCGCTGGAGATAAGACTGGTTGTGAATGTGGAAGTCCCTTATGTGGCTCTTGGTGGAGGAGACTAGAGGGTTAGCGGCCGGAGATGTATGATGATGCTGAGCGAAGGCGATTTGGCTCAGTGGCTCGGTGGTTGGGAGATGGTACGTGAATACGAGTCCTGTAGTTAATCCGGACCATATGGGCACCGAGGGGCGAGAGTGAGGTGTGGGTCGAGGGCAGATGTCCCCACAGGGCAGGTGCAGAGCTGGTGGGTAGCAGATGCAGAGGGTGGCGTCTGGGTGGACGGCAGACGTTGGAGAGAGATGACACATTGAGACGAGGGAACACTATATGATTGGCACTGAACAGGTGTCAGAACAGGTGAGACAGGCGCGTAGTTCGGCGGTGGTGACACTTGCGGCCAGGAGCAACGTGTGTGGGGTTGGACGGTTTAGAGAATGGCACTGGTGAGGGAAATCGGACACCTGTAGAGGCACAGCCGTTATTACATCACAGGGGGCACTGAGACGGTGAGGCTGTAAGATGTGGGGCATCAAGTATTTGTTGGTGGCATTAAACACTGTAGGAGGCGGTCAGAAACGATGGTTTGAGACACTGTTGCTTCCAAATATTATCCACGGTCCTTTGATGATTTAATGAAAGTCCTGGAGAGTAGCTATTTACGGACAGAATGTTGCCCGTATGAATGTCAGCCCCTTACTGCCCCTTACTGCGTAGACCGCACTACCTGCACTCTGATGGCAGGCTGCAGTCAGCAGTTTTGATCGTAGTGGGGACATATGGGGAGGGAGGAATATCACAGCGGGGGCACATATGCAAAGATATACATTGGGGACAGATATATAGTGGGGAGGGGGTACACCCCCTTTTAGTCCGGGAAATGGAGGGTTGAGTGTATAGGAGGATATAACTAACAAGATCTATGTGGATGTAACACCTTGATATTCCAGTATACGTTATTTATACATTTTTAACAATGGTACAGTTTCAGTTGGTGAACTGCAAAATGACAGAAGAGCTGCATTAAGTTGACTTTATTATTGATTAATCCCAGTCTGTCTGGCTGAGCAAATCCATCAACCACAGACAAGAAACTGTCCTTTGCAGGGTTGTCCTGTACAATGTAGCATTGTTCCCTTTGCGGCTGACAGCGTGTCACGACAGTGAGGAGTTTTGGTTCCTTGGTGGATGCCACATTTGCTTCACCACCCAGTTAACAGAAGAACCATAGCAGGCCTCACCTCACCCCTTAAATTGGCTATATGGTTACCACCCAGCACTGTAAATGTTTTAAATTAAAATTCAAAGTTTTATTTAGCTCAAGATAAACAATTTACAATTTCATGAATAAAAGAAACAGAGCCGAGTCCGCTAACTTGAGTTATTAAGCAGACTCCACTTTATACAATCAAGGCTGGCATTACGGTACGGTAGTGTACGGAGCATGGTAGGCTACGGTATGATACGGTTGATATCTAGTTGGTACGGAATAAAAGTACGATAATTTCCACGAAGTATGATATGGTACGATTTAGGTATGGAAAATGGGCAAAACTCCGTGCCGTACCGTACCCCAGGCTTAAAAACACGACCATGCAATTTTTGATGCCTTCGTGGCTTCAGTGAGTGCACTAGTAGATCCCGAAGAAATAGCTAACCTTTCAGTTTTTTCAGTATCATACCACATTATATATATATATACTGTATATGTGTATCTACCTATCTATTGCTTGACGCCTCAATCCCATAAGGGGTGGCCACAAACAAATCGCCTCCACGTCGCCTTGTCCAATGCCACTTCACTGCCTTGCTCACAGCTCACACCTCCCTATCTCACATACATCTCCATCCCTACATCTCATCCTCGGCCTCCCCCTCCCCCCCCCTGCTGTTGTATATGTAATTCATTTAATTAACAGCCATAATGTCCAGCCAGGCTAGCCCTTTTCTCCTCTTGGCTTCGCTGTGATCAGTAGCTACCATATAATTAGTCATTAGAAATTTTTGAGAACAGAGAAAGAGAATAAGAGTTTTTCGGTTACAATATTAATTATACGGTAACAGTAGGTATAGGGTCTACGCATAGAGGATGGACAGACTCATTTATAATTTGTTTTTACCTGCATAATGTTTGCTTAAAACAGAAAGTTGTATTCTACACAATTATTACCGGTATAAATTATAGTACTGGGAAGAACTGCTATTTAAAAGTACGTGTCTTTATATAAAAATGGAATATTTCATTTTTAAGGAAGCTATATTTGCAAATTTGTACGATTGTATGATTTTCAGAATTCCATGTTTTACCTCTTATAATTTAATCACTGTTATATTTGAAATTAGTGTCAGATTTCAGATTAATTATTTCAAATCTGTATGGATAGAATATTTTCCTGTCATGATAATACCACTTAATAAAAGAACTGTTTCAATCTTAATTTTCCAGTCCGATGTCAAACACTCTTGCTTGTTATGGGTAATATGATGTTTGTAGAATAAAAGTTTATATATTTTTGCCCTTTTCTACATAGCCAAATCATCTTCCATGGCTATAATCAAT
>JAGKTI010022608.1:0-15181 GCA_018397915.1 Birgus latro
TCTCTCTCTCTCTCTCTCTCTCTCTCTCTCTCTCTCTCTCTCTCCCCAGTAACTTATCACTCAGCAATAAACCCAGTCGTCTGCCAACATTCATCACGACCTAAGTCAACATACACACAGGCAATGGCGGTCCTGGGTGTAGTCCCATGGGTGTAGGTGTTCTCATGATTGTTCGGGTGTAGGAATGATTGCTTGAGCTCAGGACTGCTTGGGTGTGGGATTGTTTGAGTGTACAGGTATACTACGTTGGTGTGCTGGTGATGGGTGAGATAGACTTGCGAAGGTTGGAGTGTGTGAGCGATTGTTGGAGATAGTCGTGCGATTCTTGGGGTGTGTGTGAGCGATTGTTGGAGACAGGCTTGCGATTGTTGGGGTGTGTGTGAGCGATTGTTGGAGATATACCTGCCATTGTTGGGGTGTGTGTGAGCGATTGTTGGAGATAGTCGTGCGATTCTTGGGGGGGGGGGTGAGTGATTGTTGGAGATAGTCGTGCGATTCTTCGGGTGTGTGTGAACGATTGTGAGAGATATTAGCGATTGTTGGTGTGTGTGTGAACGATTGTTAGAGATAGACTAGTGATTTATTTTGGGGGGGTGAGTGATTGTTGGTGTGTAGGTATAATTGTGAGGGTATGCAGTCTTGCTGGGATGGTATGAGAATGATTGTTGTGAGTATAAAATCATACTAAATAGCAGGAGTGATTGTTTGAGAATTCAGTCATACTAGGAGGTATTGGGGAGTGGAAGTACAATCACAGTCAAAAGTCCGCCAACCCTCCCCTGCAGGATGGGCAATGGGAGGTGTTACGTGAATTCTTTTTATATGATAGCAATATGAATACACACACACACACACACACACACACACACACACACACACACACACATACATATTCTCTAACGTTTGAGGAGGAATGTGAATATCATGGAAGGAAGAGCAAGGTGCTGACAAGGGATAGTATGCTGACTTTCTCTCATGGCAGTACAATTTATACCAAACCTTTGCTCAGTATACCTGCAGATCACCTTGAATATACACTTCTGTCATTGGAATTATCGAATATTTAAACATACGTCATAAAAACAGTGATACAGTGATGGTTTCAGGCACACAGTCATACGAGTTGTCCTTGATGTATATGGCTGGGAATTGCCTGTAATGTTATGTGCTTTTGTTACTGATATGATAAAGTATTTCTGCTCTAAGCCTGAGAGCCGGAGGAATATGCAGTATAATGAAATGTAAATATTGGTTGTAAGTGCTGGTTGGAAATACTGAATGTAAATACTGGTTTCCAATACGTTGACACCTTGGCGTAGCAGCGTTAATTACATCACCTCGTATACCGGTACACGTTTTGGTCATTAATATTAATAAGCTGTAATTAGTCAGCCTCATGCAGGGTGTGTGTTAATTCTACTGTTTTAGTACCGAGGCGAGAGAGAGAGAGATAGTAAGACGATAGTAGGAAGTAATTAGAAGACGTGAGGTCAGGAACAAAAGTTGACCTACTATTCCACTGCATCTATGGTACATTACACTTAAGGCATGTCCGTCGCTTTCCACTCAGACACATCATGTCAAGAGAATCATCTATGGCTGGAGAACCTTACCAAGCCTCTCTCAGCTTGGGAATATTAGCCAACAGAGAAAAGTCACAAGTAGAAGAGTTGAAATAGTAAGCAGAGAAACATACCAAATCTCTTTTAGCTCGGTAAATTTTGCCAATAGAGGAAAGTGACCAATGGAAGGAGAGATATATTACGTCAGAGAAACATACCAAGCCTCTCAGATTATAAACATTTGCCAGCAGAGGAAAATTACAAGTAGATGAGGTGAAATGTTAAGCGAACATTCGTCCCCGACTGTAAAATCACATATAAATTTTGCAGTACCGTGAAAAATAAGAGATTACCTTCGAAAACAAGGGAGAAATCACAGTACAAACGAAGACAACAAAAGAGCATCGTTTTTGTGGACTCGGCAAAACCCAGAGCAATCTTGGGTGAGAGGGATGTGTGGGGGTGGTGATGGTGAAGAAGTTAACGAGATAAGATGTGGAGAGAGAGAGAGAGAGAAAGAGGGGGGACGGGGATCAGGGAATGGTGCAGGAGGATCTTGATGAACAGCGATTGGAAAACTTCAATGATGAGGAAAAATTGGAAGAAAAAATGCAGTGTGGGTGAGACTTAGGAAAACGTAAAAATGATGAAGGGAAAAATGAAGTGTGGAATATCATCTTTTGGAGTATAAAAAAAAGTTTCTATGAGGAGGAGAAGGAGCAGGAGGAGGAGCAAAGTGATGATGATGATGATTATGATGGTGGTAGTGTTTAGCAGTAATAGTAGTCGTAAGTGTTGTAGTAACAGTACCTTATTATTATTATTATTGTTATTATTATCTTTGTTATCATTTTTATTGTTATTACTATTAGTAGTAGAAGTTGTAGTAGTAGAACACATACATTCATACATACATCCATATATCTATACATGAACTGGCAGACAGACATAGCTATCATTGCAATTCTCTCTCTCTCTCTCTCTCTCTCTCTCTCTCTCTCTCTCTCTCTCTCTAACGACCCCAGAGTACGGCAATCACACACTGACACCCGTCCATTAAATACTCGTTGTTAATGACTTCCAGAATAATTGCCTGAGTACATCCTCTCCTCAGGCTCTTGTGACCCACTTTCAGCTGAATAAAATCGTCTGGAATGGAATACTAGAGTTGTTCCCACCGTGAGAGGGTTAATGGTGAGGGTATTGGCACTCTCAGGCTTCTATTGCTTGAGCCCATCATCATCATCATCATCATCATTTCATCTCTTATTTCATCACATTCTTATGCCATCTCTCATCATCTCTCATCCCCGTCCCCCACACCCCTCCTTCCAGGTCGTCAGTAGAGAGAGAGAAAGAGAGAGACGGGGGGGGTAGAGGGGGAGAAGGTCATCATTACAAGTAGAGCGTCCCACAGGTCATTAGTGGTGTCTCTTGATGACCCAATTGGACCCAGCCTCCCTAATTGCTCTCGCCCACCTCAAGAATCATGACCCACTGCCACAGTTTGAACGTCATCTTATCCTCACACTTGATGGAAACAGCTCTAGCATTCACAGCCAGATTGTGCCAGATGATAATATTCAGTTCTGTAGGCAGCATCCTTCACGACCCACCACCAGACATACACCCCTTGGAAACTACCCTGCCCAGAGAGACACGAGTACACCTAGCCAGACTGCGACTCTACCCTATTACCACACAAACACAATACAACTTACAAACAATCCACAATACTCACAATGCCCACACTGTAATGCAGGCCCCCGCACTACATCACACTTACTCACCACATGCATCACACTATCACCACACAAAATACAAATCACATGGAATCCACTTTGCCCACGTTGCAGTGTTGTCACCCACACCGCAACACACTCACCACACTAACCACGCAATACTTTTATACTCTGTCGCTTCACCCTATTCTCGGTCTCGCCCTTCCCCTTCCTCCACCTCACTTTTATACGCCTTTCTAGTCAGTTTCTCATTTTCCATCCCTTCCACACGGCCAAACCATCCCAGAGTGTTCCTCTTAACGCTTCCAATCGTATTTACATCAACACCATTACGCTCCATTACTTCCTCATTCGTCTACCTGTTTCTCCATGAACTCCACATTCACAACAACACCACAATGTTACTTCACCTCCGCATTTCTCCGTCTCCCTACGTAACACCACACGCTCCGCAACCACAGCAACACCACAACGTTCCTTCACTTCCTCATTTCTCTGTCACTCCACGTAACTCCACACGCCCCATATCCACATCAACACCACAACGCTCCTTCACCTCCTCATTCATCTCTCCGTCTCTCCACGTACCTCGTTCTTAATTAATACCTTCATCACGTCGTCACCCATTAATAAGGAACACGTAATCAATAAAGACCAAGTTCATTAAATTCTTTACCCCAATTTAATTTCTCGGAGTCACATTTATAAAGGATCCTAATCATCTGTATCGATAAATAAGCGTCCATTTATCACAGATAGTTTTTTCTTTAATTTTATCTTTAATTTTCGTTATGACTCTTTATTTATTTATTTATTTATTAACACTCAGGCTATTAGGTCTGTATTCCCGTCGCTTAAGGAGGCTCCTGGCACCTTTTCCTTAGCGATTTATTTTTTTGATATACCTAGTTAATAGCCTTTTGTACGTTATTTATGTGGAGTATGGAAATATTGGAAGGATTTATGTAACTCAGAGGAGGACAAGAAAGTGTAATAAGCAAAGTGAATCGCTTAGGAAAAGGTGTTAGGGAGCTTCCTTACCCGACAAGCATACGGGCCATAGACTCAGCCACATCATAAAGTTGTTCCCATCGTGAGTAGGTCATTATTTACTCTCATTTAATTGTGAAGTGTTTGCAGCTACATGAATGAAGACACACACATATATATATATACATGCAGTCACATACACAGCTTAGAGGGCTCCTAGCGCATCTGCTTTAGCGAATTGGTCATGTTACACTCGAGTATCCTCTTGTATTCAATGGATGCGAACTATAAGAAAAAAAAATATTAACGTGTACCAGGCAAAACAAATCGCTAAGGGAGAGGTGCTAAGGGAGAGAATTTATAAATACGGTACCCTGGCTGGGATACAAGTTCGTGAACTGAAAAGGGAGGCATCAAAGACTTCCATCTCAAGGCTGACATCAAACGAGGGAAGACTCTAATTACATTCTTCTACTCTTTTCCTTTGACGTCATAGTTCCTGATTTCTCCTTTCTCGCTCCAATTCCTATCCCCATTACACTCTATTTTCCGCCCACCATCCACTCATTGATGTAGCATTCCCTCAGGTGGCTCTAACCTGAATGACAAAGCAGTTGGATCCCTGAAATGAGGAAACCATTTGTTACGTTGGGTGGTATCCATATAACCAGAAAGATTATTCATTGATTATATTAACTTGACCTAAAATTGCTCTCTCTCTCTCTCTCTCTCTCTCTCTCTCTCTCTCTCTCTCTCTCTCTCATTACTCCTTATAATTAAAGAGCATCTCATTATTCAGTATGAATATGTATGTGTTTCGTGGCTTACCTTTCTCGTTCTATGTATACTTTTCACCATGTATACCTTTCTTTATGTGTACTTGTTTCATGTACACTTTTAATCATGTATACTTCGTTTCATATATACATCACTCATTGTATACTTTTGTTCGTGTATACTTCTCCATGTATACTTCGTTTCATGTATGCGGCATTCCATGTACACTTTACTTCATGTATACCTTACTCTATGTATACTTCACTCCATGTATGCTTTACCCCATGTGTACTTCCTCTTGTTCATCACTTTCATGTACACTTCTCTGTATGTATATTTTACAACACACTTACCTCATCTCGTGTATACATAAACTTGTGTATAGTTTCTCTCGTGTGTACATCCCTCCACGTGCAGCTCAGTTCCATGTGCACCTGAGTTACCGTATATAATTATGGCGCTAGTGTGCGTGCGTGTGTGTGTGTGTGGGTGTGGGTGTGTGTGTGGGTGTGTGTGTGGGTGTGTGTGTGTTTCTGTGTGTGTGGGGGGGGGTGAACATCAGGGTATGAAAATGTGCGTGTCTGTATGTGCAAAGTGTGTGTGTGTGTGTGTGTGTGTGTGTGTGTGTGTGTGTGTGTGAGAGAGAGAGAGAGAGAGAGAGTGATGACAGTCAAGTCGTTCATCACCCTCTCTCATTACTCACGTCTTGACTAATATTGCACACACTTCCTCTCTCTCACCACCCACCCCGTCACCACTCTCACCTCACCACTCATTTCCCTTCACCTCACACCTCACCACGCCACTCCCTCATTACTCTTCACACCCTTCCCTTAACATTCTCTTTTTCTCAGTAATTCTTGTCTCATTATCTTCCTTTCCTTACCTTCTCACTCCCCCTCACTAGTCCCCCTCACCAATCTCCCTCACCAATCTCCCTCACCACTTCTCCCCTCCTCATTTTGTCACTCTCGTCACCACACCATATCCCCACTCACCCCTTCCTCACTTTCATTCTCCCTAGGCACCCTCATCACCACTCATCTTGTTATTCTCATCACAACACTCCTTCACCATCCCCTCACCCTCCCTCACCACTCACTTCTCACCACTCATTTTTCCTCGTCACTTCACCTCATTCCCCACCTCCCTCTCACGATCTCTAGCACTACAGAGTTGGGCAGAAAAGGAGTGAGGGTTTGTTGTTAGACGGGTACTGCATGCCCTTTTTACTGGGGGACAAATGCATCCAGATATTTAGGAAGGGCGGTGACCAAGTGAACTTCAAAATGGTAGAGGAAAGGAAAAGCTTCACTGCTGAATAAAGAGAGAGATTAAAGTGAGTCAGTCAATGGTATATTTTCCCCATATCCTGTAGAACTGTAACTTATAAAGGAAAATATTTACGTATGAACCATTGTGTGTGTGTGTATTGTACAGTATGTATATTAGTCCTCACTTTCACGTACAAATTTCCACATTTTTCAGAATAAGTAAACTGCACACCTACTATTCATGGCGTCCACAAAGTCCCGCTAGGCTTACAAAAATGTATTGTGTGTAATCGCCTTCACATATTGAGATTAGCATTATAATTTAAGCTAATTTTTATAAACAAATTCAAAGCTAAATCTTTCATGTGGAGAAAAACGTTCTCAATAAGCCAAACCACCGAGAGGAAATAAATTTGTTTAAAACTTAGCAGACTTCGTGAAAACTCTGTATTGTTGTTATCATCACACGTACTGGCAAAACAGCAGCACCAGTAGTAGTAGTAGTAGTAGTAGCAGCCGTTGAAGTAGTGGTAAAACTAGTGGTAGTAATATTATATCGTCACCACCACACCTACTACATCATCATCATCATCATCACTCCCGTTCCCACCATGCTGGCAGCAGTAAGCGGGCTTGACAGTGACAAAATACAGCGCTTGAGTAGGCTTGGCATCCCATCCACCTCACCAAGGCTTATATGTACCTGAATTTACGAGAGAGAGAGAGAGAGAGAGAGAGAGAGAGAGAGAGAGAGAGAGAGACAGTGAGACAGACAGAGACAGACAGACAGACACACACACACACACACACACACACAGACCTTACCTGAGTTTATGAGCTAGGAGATACATAAATTCAAAGCATCATTGATGGGGGATGCTAGAGAGACTGGGATAGCGTGGGGTGGTAGGGAGATTATTAGTTGGGAGGGGATGGTTATAACCTCTTCACTCTTATAACGCCATGTTTTATTACATGTTCCAAAGCCAATATAATGTGTGTGTGTGTGTGTGTGTGTGTGTGTGTGTGTGTGTGTATGTGTGTGTATGTGTGTGTGTGTGTGTTTCTTACCAAAGCATGTTGCAACGACCTCACAACTTTGTCTTTGGACTCCTTGTTTACTATTCAGATCAGTCCTCCAATAAGTCTATACCTGGCCATCAACAGAACTGAAAGAGGTTTTGTCATGTTATGTACGGTGCGCGTGCTATGGTCAGTATTGTCATTAATACTACTATGATAAGAGACTAATCTCTCTGAAACATCACTGGCTTTATTGATCATTTCGGATATCATCACAGCCATTCCATGCGATAATTTTTCCAGCATGCCAACTATACTCTTTTTACCATGACTTGAATCAGATTTTTGTGATAGTTTCTTTCACGGGGCTCAGTGACAGATATAGACAGTACTGCAGTTCTACATAACACGGCACTTCCTCGTGGCTAGCACCATATTCAAGTATTAAACTCTTGCTGTAGGTCCGCATTATACTGAGGCCAAATTTAAGCCTAGTTAACGTAAACAGAGCCTAGCGAACATCAACAGAGCCTAGCAACTGATGAGACGGCAAAAAGAACACTTTACTTTACCCGTAAAAGAATGCGGGATTCTAAATTCACGTCAGTTTAATGTGAATGATTCTAATTAAGCAGAAAATGACTCCAATTAAGCAGAAATATCCACAGATATGTAGAACATTTGGCTGTGATGCAGCTCTTCTAACCGTATATTACCAAGCAATCATAATATACCTCAAGCACTCATGGACGCTAATAGCTTCACTCATTAGTACATACTGCAGCATCAAGCATGAGAAACACTCCCCCAGCCCAATCACCGACAAGGAAGGTACGTTTTCACCTCTGTTTGTTTGTTAGAGTGTTTGTCTGTTAGCAGGATTACTCAAAAACCAAAAAAGAGATCTGGACCAAATTTGGTGGGTAGATAGCCCATGTCCCAGGGAAGAGTCGATTAACTTTTGGGACCGATCCGGACCGTATTACAGATTCTGGATCCGGAAAACACTTTTTGCGACACCCTAATCAGTGATGAGAAAACCTAACCCATTATGAAGAGTGGTTTGGTAATTACGTTGCCCTTGTCGGAGAGATGCGCTCCTCTGAGTGTCCATCTAGTATTTGTTTAAGGTTTGGCCGAAATTTCATGTGTTATATTTTTTTCCTCATTTCCTACACCAATGCCACCCTCACGACCACACCAGCAGACTGATTTCTTGTGTGTTGCTGGAACGGCTCGGTCAGCATTATCATTTGTCTATACTCCACTGTTACACCCACGCGCATGCCAGCCCCCACCACGACCCAAGGTTACCGATATCTGAGTGTCTGGTGGAGAGAGAGAGAGAGAGAGAGAGAGAGAGAGAGAGAAGGAAAGATGAAGAGATACGTGTGTCTGTCTGTGCGAAGTGTGTGTGCGTGGGTGGATGTGTGTGCATGGCTGTGTGTGTGTGCGTGTGTGTGTGTGTGTGTGTGCGTGCGTGTGGGTGTATATGTGTGTGTATGGACTGTACACATAGAAACACCACCTCTCGTTCATCATTTCCCCCTCTCCTCCCACGACAAGCACACCAAGCACGCGAAGTACTCTACATGCCATAGATGGTTCGTAGCACCTCTTCCTTTTGCGATTTATTTTGCATACCTTAGCATTATCTTCTGTGTTANCACCCTAATCAGTGATGAGAAAACCTAACCCATTATGAAGAGTGGTTTGGTAATTACGTTGCCCTTGTCGGAGAGATGCGCTCCTCTGAGTGTCCATCTAGTATTTGTTTAAGGTTTGGCCGAAATTTCATGTGTTATATTTTTTTCCTCATTTCCTACACCAATGCCACCCTCACGACCACACCAGCAGACTGATTTCTTGTGTGTTGCTGGAACGGCTCGGTCAGCATTATCATTTGTCTATACTCCACTGTTACACCCACGCGCATGCCAGCCCCCACCACGACCCAAGGTTACCGATATCTGAGTGTCTGGTGGAGAGAGAGAGAGAGAGAGAGAGAGAGAGAGAGAAGGAAAGATGAAGAGATACGTGTGTCTGTCTGTGCGAAGTGTGTGTGCGTGGGTGGATGTGTGTGCATGGCTGTGTGTGTGTGCGTGTGTGTGTGTGTGTGTGTGCGTGCGTGTGGGTGTATATGTGTGTGTATGGACTGTACACATAGAAACACCACCTCTCGTTCATCATTTCCCCCTCTCCTCCCACGACAAGCACACCAAGCACGCGAAGTACTCTACATGCCATAGATGGTTCGTAGCACCTCTTCCTTTTGCGATTTATTTTGCATACCTTAGCATTATCTTCTGTGTTATTTACATCGTATTAATATCGACATTGTTTCTATCAATAACATAGAGGAAGATATTGACGTGTAATGTTAAGTAGCATAAGAGGTTTCGTTGCACCTCGTCCTTAGTGATTTGTTTTGCATTCCACACCTTAGTATTTTCTTGGATTGGAGATTAAGATAAACACACACACACACACACACACACACACACACACACACACACACACTTAAAAAAGCAAAAAGAGTGAACTGGGTAAAGAGAATTTTGATTTACAGCACATTTTCTCTAAGCTGACAAGGATCCCCAACTCCTTTCAGTTCAGTTGATGGCCAAGTGTAGTCAGACTGCAGCGTTGTTTTGACTAGCAACCAAGGAGACCCATGCCCAGTTCCGTCAGGTGAATACAAACCGACCATAGAAAACGTAAGTCAACCAAATCGAGACGAAACGAGTGTGGTTGTGAATCAGTCAAATTTAAGTCAAATGGTTGGAATAACGCTAGAATTTTATTGCAACTGACGCCAGATGATTTGATTCAGGAGGTTGTGAGTCACAGGAGCCTGAGAGTGTTGATATCAGAGAATGCTGGACATCACCAAACACTGAAGACATTAGTTGCTTCGGCTACAACCCCTAACCTGGATAAGTCTTCGGGGTACCTGACACTAAGCGAGATGGAGCCCGAACAGAATTTGACCCTAAATGCAAACAACACCGGATCGACTTTCTTCCCGCCAAAAGAGGAACAGACCGGACGGATGCTAAGCCCACTGGATCTAGCTATCGTTGGGCTTTACCTGGTTGGATCTCTGGGCTTTGGGCTGTGGTGGGGATGGAGGAGGAGAGGAGGGGCTGAAGAGTATTTCCTGGCTGGTCGCACCTCTTCGTGGCCTCTTGTTGGACTGTCTGTCTTCGCTTCAAATATTTCAAGGTAGAGTATTCGCAGATTACCTTGGGCTTGTGTGTAAGTGTTTGCTTTTAATCATCATCATCATCATTTACCTTACATCACACATCACTCTCACTCTCAGACGCTTCACTCCCTCTTCTTTCACATCCACCAATATACTGCCCTTCTCTCCTCTTCCATAACACGTGGGGTCTGACTCTACCCTTTCATCATCACTCACAAGTATTCTCAAGCATAATTCATGTATGTTATTGATTCATCCTTAGCAGTTTTCACCGTATATTTCACGTCCACATCACACACTACACTAAGACTCAGATACATCAACGGTGTAGAAAAAGGGGGTTACTTCTCTGTGGTTGACGGGTCTGCCAGCTCAGGCCTACAGGGGTTAAGCAACAACAAAAACCTTAACATTGTCTTGTATGGAAGTTATGTCTTCTTATTTGGCTGTCTTCATACTTTGCGTCAGTCACGTTACTACTTTGGCCCTGGGCTCATCTGAACTGCAGACTGAAGTTACCCATCTCCTGCAGTTCACCATCAATCTTTCGGGGGATAGGGAGGAAATGATGAGATATTTGTATGGGAGACTATGCTGAAGTATAGCGTGCAGAATAAACTAATCAGAAGTGTTGCGTAGTCTCGAAAGTCTTACGGTTAATAACCGCTACTATACTATTTTTTTTTTTACCGTAACCCGGCCTAAAATTCCCGTCGCTCCCTCTTGAATTCTGAGCTGTGGAAAGAGATTAGTACGAGGACAGCGCTAGGCAAGAAGAAGTGCTAAGGAAAGGAGGGAGTAGAACCTTAGTATTGCCTTGTTCTGCCACTGAGCTACGAGAAATAAGCTGCAAAACGACAACAATCTGGACCAAGTTAGAGTAAAAAATATAATACTTTCCCTTGCAGCACCACACTCATAGGCCTGGCTGGGGACGCCTATGCTCACGGTATCGCTGTTTATAATTATGAGTGGATGGCAGCTCCCGTCGTGGTGATGCTGGCGGTGTTTATGGTGCCTGGCTTGGTGAGATCACGCGTATACACCTCCCCAGAGCTGCTTCACTCCATGTACAAGTAAGTAAGATAAACATTTGGAGAGAGTGGAGAATGAGAAACTAACTAGGAGAGTATATGTGAAAGAGGTGGAAGGGTGAGACAGGGATTGGGAGACTAAGGATGGAGGGATGTGATGGAGAGGTATATGAGCGAGGACATGTAAGGTGTGCTGTGAATGTGGATGTTCTGGAATGTGTTAGGAGATCCTCTGGCCATTTAGAGGGAATGGGAAATTAAAAATAGACTAGGGAAGTGTATGGAGTGTATGTGAGTGAGATGGCGGGGAAGGGGAAAGGGGAGACGGAGGATGGGGTGGAGGGATGGTGTGGAGAGGTATATGAACGAGGTTGGTGTCAGATGGAGGGGGAGATGAACACCTGTCATGAGATAAGATAATAATCACAGTACTGGCACTGATGTGGGAGGATAACGTAATCCAGGTAAAGTGCTGCCGATACACTACACTGATAGCCAGCAGGGGGGAGGGGCGGGGGGACCTACGCCACCTTGTTTTCAGCCGACCGCTTATTATTTAGGAAAAAAATAAAGATATTTTTCACAATATATATATATATCTATATATATATATTTTTATATATACAGTATATGGTAAGAGAAGCAGGAGAGGGAACAAGACTTTTGCTGCCGACACTCCATTTGCATGATGATGATGATGATGATGTCTCTGAACAGTGGGTGCGCACGATACTACTTCTCAGCGATAACTGTGGTGCTGAGTGTTGTGGTGGAGACAGCGGGGACACTGTACGCAGGTGGTGTGGTGGTGGGGATGTTGGTGCCGTGGTGGCCGCTGTGGCAGGTAATGGCTGTGTTGGCGGGGGTGGCCGGGCTTTACACCGTCACTGGAGGCCTGGCTGCCGTCATGATCACTGATGCAATGCAGGTACAGGCCATTTTAAGTACGAAGTTATACTCAGCAGTGGTGGTGGTATAATGCAACACTCTAACCTGACACATTCTCTAACTCCTTTAAGCTCGGTTAATGGCCATTAGTAACTAGACTGACGGGAGTATTTGATTAAAAAATAATCTGAGCGACTCATCCTGTCTCATACTTAAGGCTCAAGAATTTCGCGTAACTACAACATAATATCCAGCTTTGAGAGTGACCTAGTTTGGTCAGATGAAATTAAGTTAACTATGTCTGTACAGGCAGTGCTGCTGGGGGTGGGGTCCATCGCCATTACTGTGTGTGCGGTGGGGCAGGCTGGAGGCTGGTCCGCTGTTTTGGCCGCACAACCCCCAGGTCACATGTCCCTCATCAGGCCCCTAGATGACCCGAGTGTGCCTTGGCCGGGCCTGCTGGGCGTCCTACTGCTCGGTATATTCTTCTTCGGCACCAATCAGTTCATGATGCAGCGTGTTTTAAGCGCTGGAAGCATACGTGAAGGCCAGAGGGGTCTTTTACTGGCTGGAGTACTGAAGCTACCAGTGTTATTCATTATGGTGCTTCCTGGCTTAGCTGCCAAAATCCTATACCCCGACCTGGCCCGACCTGATATGGTATACCCGACCCTCATGCTGGACCTTCTGCCGAGGGGTGTAGTGGGGCTAGTTCTGGCTGGATTCCTCGCCGCACTCATGTCACAGCTGGACTCCACATTGAACGCCGTAGCTACACTGGTGACAATGGATTGGGTACGAGTCTTCTGGCCTAACCTCACTCCACGGAACCTGAGATTAGCAGGTCAGGGGGTAACTGTGGTCGTCGTTGTAGCGGCTGTGTGTTGGGCCCCTCAAATACAAAACTACCCATCCCTCTACCAGTACCTACAGCAGATCCTGGCATACACAGTCTCTCCCGTCCTTGCAGTCTTTATCATTGGTTTCTTCTGGCGTGGTGCAACCCCACTTGCAGCCTCAGTCACCCTCGTCGTAGGAACACTGCTCGGAGTGACACTTTTCCTCCTTAACGTCATCTTCAAACTCATCCACATACATTTTCTTTACATTCCTCCCATCCTATTAGCCTGCAGTGGCCTAGTCCTGGTACTAATAAGCCTGATCGACTCTGGGGCAGCACGGGAGGACAGGGTTGTGTTGTGGTCGATAGAGAGTTTCACAGAGGAAACAGAAGAGCTCAAAACGAAACCCTTGTGGCAAAATTATCGTCTCCATTGTTTACTTCTTCTTTTCACTGCATGTATAATTGTTGGTCTGTTTTGGTAAGAGTGAGAAACATAACGCATTTAATCTGACAAAAATCCTTAACTTCTCTCGAACAGATCCAGTGACGAGCATTAAGCAATTATCTCACAGAAGTACCACAAGAAAAATGATAATAATTGTCGTAAATTTCCCAATAACGCCCTTGTTTAGACCTGACAGAGATTTCTAACCCTTTCAGCTCAAATGATGGTCAGGTGTAGCCAGATAGGAGGGTTGTTTTAACTAGCAACCAAGGTGGCTCACTCCTGCCCCATAACTACAGGCTTAGAGAATTTCGTGCTTCCACAGTTTAGTATTCTAATTGTGGGAGTGGCTCAGTTCCATCAGATGAAAACCAATCGATTAAAGAACTGTTCTCTAGTGGGCTTCATCCTTACTATTTATTTAATTTATTTTATTATTATTTATTCATTTATCTTCGTTATTCATTTACAGTATTATAGCTTATTTTATTCTTATCATCTACAGTCGGTTTTGGTCAGATACAAGAAAATTTTCAAACAGAATAATTGAGATACAGTCTTCCTTAATCCCTTCACTACTAGAGCCCTATCATAAGCCGGGGAAAATCGTCTAGAGGCATCAAAGAAAAGGCAAAACATGCTCCATGGTAGTGAATATTTTCCGTCGTCTCTCTATTACTTTTATTTATTTTTCTTCCATAATGACAAACTCTTGGATTGCACAGCGGTTCCAAGATTAGAATTTAAGAGGTGCTGTGCTGTACTGTGGCCTCCTGTGGCTTTAATGATCTGGCCTGTGTTTTTCGAGCTTTGGGTCCTCCAGCAGCGTACTCCAGGCTTCAAGTGTCTTATAAGTAACTAGTTTTTATCATTTTATAAACTGATCATCCATTTATTAGTGGGAATTATAACTAGGATGATAATGATATACGGATAGTTTTTTCAGTGACTTTATCCTTTACGTAAGTGGCATAGTATTTTTAGTACCAACTCCAGTTTCATTTAAACATGAACTCAGTGGCCTGCAGGACGAAGTTACCCCTTTTTCAGAGCCCACCATCCTTCTGAGAGCGAGGGAGGGGGACGTAAGTGGCATACAGGAGAATATCAGCTTGACATGTCGGTAGTGCACTTAACTGCTATGCTAATTTGAGGTAATGATGACAATTTAAGCTTTTGCAAAATTATAACACCACTATATATGTGTAGGGTCCCAGTGGTTTTATTAACACTGTGATAAGCCTGTCATACCATGTGAAATATTCTTACTGATTATAAAGGGCGTCTTGCACGGTAAATAGATTGTGATAACTGAATTGCATGTTTTGTCCCCTTGATGTTGCAACACACACACGCGCACACACACACACACACACACACACACGCACACACAC
>JAGKTI010022610.1:627-15180 GCA_018397915.1 Birgus latro
CTCTCCTCTCTCTCTCTCTCTCTCTCTCTCTCTCTCTCTCCCCGCTCTTCATTACAGCACCCCATTTCAGCTTTCTCATTTTCTTTCCCTCCGTAATTCTTGTGAGCTATACACCCCTCCTCCTTTTTCCTACCCCCACCTCTCCCCACGCACAGGTAACGAGAGAGAGAGAGAGAGAGAGAGAGAGAGAGAGAGAGAGAGAGAGAGAGAGAGAGAGAGAGAGAGAGACAGAGAGAGAGAGAGTGCTATTATGTTAACCCTACTCTGTCTACTTCTCCCGCTTGTGTGGCTATAGTCTGGTGTTGTGGTGTTCTGGGACTCTTATGGTGCTGGTGTTGGTGTTTGTAGTGTCTGGCAGTCTGGTAGTCTTTTGTGATGTGGTAGTGCTGTGGTGATGCTGTGGTGTAGCTGGCAATGGTTTGGGAGCTGCAGTGGTTTGGGAGGTGGTGAGGTTAGTGGTGGTGTGGTGATGATGGTGGTGTGTTGATGATGGTGGTGTGGTGATAGTGGTGTTGTGGTGATGGTGTTGTGGCGATGGTGGCGTTGTGGTGGTGTAGTGATGATGGCTGTGTGGTGATAGTGTTGTTGTGGTGTTATGGTGATGGTGTTGTGATGGTGTGGTGATGGTGTTGTGATGGTGTGGTGATGGTGTTGTTGTTTTGATGGTGGTGAAGGTAGTAGTGGTGTTGTAGTGGAAGGGTATTGCCGGTAACGTGGTGGTGATGGTGGTAAGGATAGGAGATGTGCCATGGTGATGTGGTGATGGTGGTGTTGTGATGATGCAGTGATGGTGGTGTTGTGTTGGTATGGTGGTGATGGTATGGTGTTGTGGTGGTATTGTGGTGGTGGTGTTGTGTTATGGTGTTATGGTGGTATTGTGGTGGTGGTGTTGTGTTATGGTGTTGTGGTGGTGGTGCTGTGGTGCCGAGGTGATGGTAATGAGAGCAGCAGTGGTGTGGTGTTGTTGTGGTGTGGTGATAGTGACGTTGTGGGGGAGAGGGTAGTAATGGTGTTGTGGTGGTGTGCAGTATTGATGGTGGTGTTGCTGTGGTGGTGAGGGTAATAGTGGTGTTGTGATGGTGTAGTGATAGTGATGGTGTAATTTTGGTGGTGGTGAGGGTTGTAGTGGTGTTGTGGTGGTGTGGTGATGACGGTGTTATAGTTGTGGTGGTAAGGGTAGTAATGGTATTGTGATGTAGTGATGATGGTGGTGTTGCAATTGTAGTGGTAAGAGTACTAGTGGTGTGGTGGTGGTGTAATGACAGTGGTGATGTGGTGGTGATGAGGGTAGTAGTGATGTTGCGGTGGTGTAGTGATGGTGATGTTGTTGTGGCGGTGAGGGAAGTAGTGACGTTGTTGTGGTGGTGAGGTAGTAGTGGTATTGAGGTAGTGTGATGAAGGTGGTGCTGTAGTGGTGGTGGTGAGGGTTGTAGTGGTGTTGTGGTATTGTGGTGAAGGTGGTGCTGTAGTGGTGGTGGTGAGGGTAGTGGTGATGTCGTGATATCAAGATAGTGTTATGACAGCTGTGGTTATGGTGGTGGAGCTGATGGTTTCATGGTGTTGTGGTAGTATTATATATCTGACTCAGGGCATACAATAGTCAGTCCGTTCTCTGAGGGCCTCCAGTACCATAGTCAAATCACGCCAACAGATGGATTCATTAGAGTGGGTACTATTTATCCACCTCATTTCTTGGGATCGGGGAATCTCATACAGGTCGTTTTATGGACAACGACAGAGGTATTATTGTGATATGTTGGTGAGCTTATTCCAGAGCAATGGCACTGATGAAGATGATGATAATAATAATAATAGTAATAATAATAATAATAATAATAATAATAATAGTAATAATAAGAGTAATAATTAGAAGCATTGCTTGTTGTTGGAGCAACAAGTAGGTCTTCCATCGAGAACAAAGTTCTTAAAGTGTTGTGAGCTGGGTTTACAAAGCTGACGTTAATTTTATGATTACTGCGAAAATATAAAAGGGTTGAGCAAGACAACGTTTGTTTAATATGTATCAACAAATTCTCGACGGTTTGAAAGATTTTATGTGTCGTATGCAGCACTGTTTAACATGTCCTAACGAATTCTGAACGAGTTATTCAAGAAAACGCTTTAGGGACCCTAGCTCCTTTACATAAGGGGCCTGCCACATTTTCCTGATATCAAATGAAGGAACTCATACAGCAGCACAATTTTTGTTCAGTATATTATAACAATATGTTTACACTTAAAAAATATAAACAAAAACGTGTCGGAAAAAAAAAAATGTTTTTACCCCTCCATATTTCAGGCCCAGGCGAGCTTTTAAGTGCGGCATTTCTGATTAAAATGAAATAAATGCTGATCAGCTACGATGTCTGGAATACCTAATTCTAGAATCTTGTTGCAATAGCTCTTACCGTTTCTGAATTTTTGCATGCACAAAATGAGGTAATTTTTTTTTTTGAAGAATAAGGTATTCTGAAAACCGAAAGTAGGTTTTTGAAACTGAAAAATGTGTTCGAAGTATTTACTAGCACTGCATCATTTCTGAAAATATGAACGAAATCAAACATCAAACGTCTGAGTTATTAACGTTTGAAAAAAAAGATGAGTACAAAAAAATAATGATACTAAGAAACAGTAGTAAAACAAGGTCTCCCGGCCGAGACGAAAGACTTTAACGACTAGAAGAGTTCATTGTTACTGGAGCAACAAGTCCGTCTTCCGTCGAGATCAAAATTGGATTTACAAAGCTGTTTATTTTTTTATTACTGTTAAAGTACAAGAGAGTTCAACATGACAACATTTGTTCAGCAAAAGGTTTTAGGAACCGTAGCTCCGTAACATAAGGGGCCCGCCCCTTTTTCTTTATATCATATGAAAGAACACATAGAAAGCACGACTTTTGTTCAATGTGTTATAACAAAAAGGTTTACACGTTAAAAGATATATATAAACAAAAAAGTGTCAAAAAATGACCATTTTTACCCCACCCCCCCACATGTCTCAGGTCCAGGCGAGCTTTTTGTGCAGCACATCCAGTCAGATTGAAATATATGCGGATCACCTACGACGTCTTGACTAGCTAAACCTCGAATCTCGTTGCAATTGCTCGTTTCTGTGTATGCACAATATGACAATTTTTTTATTTTTTTTTCGGAGAATGACGTTTTCACGAAACCTGAAGAAGATTTTCAAAAAATGAAAAATGCGTTAGAAGCGTCTACTAGCACTGTATCTTTTCCGAGAATATGAACGAAACTGAAGATCAAACATCTGAACTATCAACGTTCGGAAAAGAGGGAGGAGAAAAATAATAATCATAACAAGAAACAGTAAAATAAGGTCTTCCGTTGGAGATGGAAGACCTTAATAATAATAAAAATAAAAATAATAACTGGAATACCGTAAAAGTGTTCAAGGGCAGTTTTAGCCATTGCTTACTAGAAACCAAGCTATAAGGGGACCTTGAGGTCAAGGTCACTGATTTACATGTCACCTCAGGTCATCAAGATCCAAAAGTCGACCAAGTTTGGTGGCACTAGCTTTATTCTTTCATGCAAAATCAGATGACTTTTCTATCTTCCAGAATAGTCTAAAATTTTGGACCATAGGCGATTTGAGAATTATGATCCAATCTGGGCTATATTAAGCACTGTATTCTGACCATGTCCCAAGAATATGCCATTAAGATTTCAGCCCTCTAACTTAAGTGATTCTTGAGCTTTAGGGACAATTTTTTCCTGATATTATCTGGATTCCAGTACTCGGATCAGGAAGAAATTTGGTCAGATGAAGTGGCCAACCAGTACTATATAATGGAAAAGAATAATGGCAGTACTTCAACCAGTATGCAAATGGCAGCTATTCAAATTTTCCCTAGAATAATAGTAACATTGACAAAAACAAGACAACTTCCCACAGGGATGTGGGAAGTCCTAACAACAATAATAATAATAATAATAATCTATATATAATGTTACGAAGCAGGATTTGCCAGTTAGGTGCTTGAGAAGCTTCTCGACATTTCGCGTACGGTAGTTC
The DNA here is from genome assembly GCA_018397915.1 of Birgus latro. Taxonomy (NCBI): domain Eukaryota; kingdom Metazoa; phylum Arthropoda; class Malacostraca; order Decapoda; family Coenobitidae; genus Birgus; species Birgus latro. The sequence goes on from JAGKTI010022610.1 coordinate 4,663, forward strand.
TGGTACCGGTACGAATCAGAGTTGCTGTTAGTGAGCGTAGTTATTTCGTAAGCTGTTTATTAACTTTTGTGCTCTTTTTTTAATGATGATTTATTTATTTGATTGTTTGTTAAATTATGTAATTGAAATTAAGTTTGTATGGTAAATAATTTACAGTGTTATGTACTGTAAGGAAACTGGCATGTCTCCAAGTTGGTAACTGTGCTCACTCCTTCTGGAATACACCAGACCTGTTGTTCTCGTAGAATGTAGATCATTGTCGAACAATGCAAGCTTTTATAAGGATGGGGACAAAACTAGTTCAAGTTTAGTCGGTTTTCAGTTCAGTTTGAGTGTAGTGCAGTGTCGGTGAAGATTGTAAATTTTCGGTACTTGTGAAAATAGTGAGGTGTCAAGCATTAAGCGTAATTGCATTTAGTAAAGTTCATATATCTCCAGTGCTTGTGAGAATATTGAAGTGAAGTTGGAAAGCATTAAATGGAATATTTTGAAAATAAAGGCAGTGAACTTTAAGAAGCCAGAGTTTATTTCACCTCAGCTGATCTTGTGTCCTGTACACTGAAAGGCTGACCAAAGGAAGAACAACTCACGGGGCAACGTCCTTCCTATACTGAGCTACTGCTGTTGGAGCCTGTGGCAGTGTGGGGTGGGGACGTAACAATAGTGATCTGATTTCTTTAGGTTGGTTTGTTGATTTGTCCGTTTGTGACTGTAACACAGCAAAAATGACGCATTGTAGCGCAATTTTTGTCAGAGTTAGGTACCACTAAAATATTCTAACTTTAAGAATATAAAAGAAATCCAGTCCAATTGGGCTGACGGTTCCCAAGTTATGACTCGTTTCTGGCCTATTACTCAGCGGCCTTTTGGTGGATCATCTTTTTGGGCTTTGAAGTTACAGTAACAGCCGAAAGTACAAAACGTAGTGCAGTTTTTGTTATAGGAAAGTACCGTTAAAATGCTGAAAGTTGAAGAATAATAATTTCCACTCCAACTGGGCCACCGGTTCTGAGTTATGACTCATTCCTGGCCTTTTTACCTTTAAGCGAGTAAGGGAGGCTTTAACCCAGTGCTCCAGCAGGCGTAATTTAGTTATGTGGTGACAACTTAGCGCTGTAAATGTTTTCCTGGTTTACAGAAATCATTTGGCTTATCACTTAGTGAAGACTTACCCGAAGGCAGTAGTGCATTAAGTAAAAAAAAAAAAAAAGTAGTATAATATCATTAACAATAATAATAATTCTGATGAAAAAATAATATTAATGACGACGACGATGATAATAATGTAATTCTCTTCCTGTCTCTTCCTACGCAAATTCCAATATCTGTACATGACTGCTTAATCCGAGGATCCAATACAGCTTACTGGCAGAGTCATTACTAATAATTGGGAGGAAATCAGATGATGGGAAAAATGTATTATTTGTGGGCTCATTGCTGGCGAGTTATATTTTAACCATTTCGCTGCGTTGACTTAATATTTTTAATATTCAAGCTATTACCTGACGATTTTGTTTAACGTAAGAAGGATTTTTATCTTTTATTATTCAGGGGGTTAGATAAGGCTTTATCTAACCAATTCAATAAAAAAATCTACTAAGAGCATAATTATATGGAGCATACATAGCTTACTGACAGAGCGGGAACAATATAATACCATCATTAGTAACTGACAGGGAATCAGTTTATGGAAAAATTATCTAGTGGCCTGATGGACGGCGGGTCACGTATGTTGGCATTAACTCGAATAGAATATTGGAGTTGCCTGACCCAAGTAATCTTCTTCCTCCTCCTCCGCCTCATCATCATCATCATCGTCATCATCATAGCCATCTCCCGCCTGGGACAGCGCAGTACAAGTCGAAAGTCTCTACCTTCTTTCTCCACTTTGATTTTATGTCTGTGTGCCTGTTCCATTCCGTCCCGGCAGAGTTAAATAAGCATGAGAGCCGCCTTCCTTTATGACAGTTATAGATCATTCAACAAGAGGATAAGCGTAACACGAAAATATTAGTGTCTTTGTTAGATAAGTAAAACAGGACTGAAAAAATACCTTGAAAATTAAACTGGCGACTATGGCACGTGAGAGAATTCGAGTGTGTCTGTATCCTGTTTTATCTATATTGGGCCTCTTCCCGCAACTGATTTGTTGGCATCCCAGAAAAAAAAATAACATAAATATGACAAGCTTCACTAGGTTGTATGGAGGCAGCAAAGGAGTTCAGTGTAACTTATAGCAAGAAGCGATGCCAAGGCACAGCAAACCCGTCCCTGGCAGTCATTTAAGAGCTGACGTATTAACAGAACAGGATATCTAGTCCAAGATGTTACATATGAAGTTTGGAGTAAATCGAGTGGAAATTGACGATTTTATGCCCATTTGAAATTTTAGACCCGACCCACCTGACATTGAACCCCCTACCGTTAACGGAGGGTGACCCCCCTGAAGTAATGAAGCATTTTATGGGATGCAGATTTGAAATAGGCACATGGTGCAGTTTTGGTTTCATGTCGATATGACGAATTTTAAAGAAGTTATAGCGAAACAATTTTTTTTGTTCGGGCGTACAACTTGGACCTTGGCCCTATTTGGCCCAAAATTTAATCAGGTAACCAGGTCATAGCCCATCATCTTTGTCATTTTAGTCAAAATCACACCAGTAGTTCTCGCGTAAAGTTGAGAACAGGCAGACAGACAGACAGACAAACAATACCTGTTTCCGAGCCCCTCCGGGGCGGGGACGGGTAATAATGCTCAGGATTTCCCGTACACATCGATATGGTAAGCTTTTATGACGAGGCATAGAAACCACTAGGTATTCCTTGGTGATCGTTGTAGTAATACTAAGGATGATTATTTGTCAGCTCGCCAACATGAGAAGCTTCCTTGATGAGGTATCTGCCCCACCAAGATTCCCTGGTAACCATTTTAGCAATATTCAAGTATGATTTGTGCCCTCTCCAGCATGGTACGCTTCCATCGTGAGGTATGGAGCTCACTGATACTGTTATTTCACGGCAACTGATTTAACAACACTCAGGTAATGATTTGTATGTTCTCACTAAAGATTCAATGGAAACTCTTCTAATGTTACTCATGTTGATGATTCGTGCTCTCGCCAACATCACCGCCAGAGATGAATGTGGAAGCGGAAAATGTTGAGTGACCACTTTCGTCAGGCAGTATCTTAACAAAAAGAAGCAGCTGTGTTAGCTGCCTGTAATCCTGTATTTTTATGGAATGAAATCATCTTTGCAAGAATATTGTTTTGTTGTTATTATTATTATTAGTGCTGTATGTGAATTGCGAATTGCTTTCCTATTTTTTTTCCTTTTTTTCTCTCTCTCTAAATCTGACATATTATAGCAAAGAGAGTCATCATGGTTGGGTATAACAGAGTGGGACAGGGTGCGCTGGGTGGCCAGGGCTAATGGTCACTGGGGTGGGGTTGTGAATTCTGGAGAATGAGGAGCAAGGAGTGGTTAGCTAGGGTGAAGAGGAACCGAGAAGGGTGAGGCAGGGAAGGGAATGGTGGGGCAATGTAGGGTGGTGTCAGGCAGGATAGGTGGTGAGCGTGGGGAACGGCGGAATGGAGTTCGTGGAGGCAAGGTAGGGGTAGGGGAAAGATTGGAAGGGTGTAGAAGATCAAGGTCGGGATAAAAGAAGGAGGAGTAGGGTGTAAAAGAGCAAGGTGGAGGAACGAGGAAGAGGGGAAGGGTGTGCAGGAGAGATGTGGAGTAGCAATACAACGTACAGTGTAGGGATGAGGCTGTAAAACCAGTCGAACAGAGCGGTAATTCAGAGGAGGATGGAAAGATGATGTTAGGGAGAACTGGAGCTCCTGTTTCACTAGATCTCAGAAGTAGCTCCTGACCATCTACCTTTGTTGACCTTTTTAGTGTTTAAGTAACACAGCGATTGGACCAATATAGTTTCCTAAGCATGTTTCTGTAACTGTCACCACTAAACTATGTACATATTACACATCACAGTCTCCATCTTGTTTCCTACCACCACAACCACCCAACTACCCCCCTTCCCGCCACACACACACCATCCTTTCAGCGAGCACAACTGCCACGAACACCAAAAGTACCACAATTACCACAACCACCACACCTTTCATAACCATCGCATTAACTTACATACACAACTACAATAACCACAACAACCATGAAAACCATCTCAACCCCAAACACAATCACCACAAGTACCACATATGCCACAGCTACTACTCATCGTCCCCAGCGCCACTGCATAATTTTCTCTGGCTATGTCGCCTAACAACACGCCTAAGACCACTAGGGGACTCCAGCACTCTTGCCAGGCTCTCAAGAGACTTAAGCGGACCTAAGTTTGCGACATTACTCTCGCAAGGTGGGTAAGTATTCACAGCAGATCTTAACCCTCTCATGGTGTAGACAGTTCTGGCATTCGCGTACCTTGGGGGAACACGCTAATAGTGAACTAACTTATCACTCACAAGCTGCTATGACTCTCTCTCAGTTGAAGAATATCGCCTAGCAGTAGTTTGAATAAAATACTTAGAGAAGACGTAAGTATGAGATGATTAAATGTGATAGTAATAATATTCAAGCTCCTGTACTCACTCTCTGCCTAATGAATTCGTTCACCATTAGCTGGAATAGGATACCGGAGTTGTTCCGACCATGAGAAAGTTAAGTCACATTGATGTCATATTTATTATATTCTTGGAACTACCAGACGCTATAATTAAACTTATAAAAGCACGTTATATTGCATTTACTATAAGCTGACCTAAATTTTTGCCCTTTTCCATCTTATTTCATGTAGCTTACTGGTAGAAAAAGACAAGGCTGCCATTCTATATCCTCTACATAAGAGTTCTTCATAACTAGCCCCATATTTCAATGCTAATCTATTGTTACGATTAATCAGTCAAGATCTATTGTTACGACTAATCAGCCAAGATGGCAATTGTTGGCTAAATTAATGTCAAAGAAGTATAGTATTTGGAGATTAAGCCCTTGAAGCAGGTGACCTGGTTTGGATTTTATTTTTATTGCATGTTAGATAATTTCATTTTGCTCTGGAGTGATTGTTTAATCGTGACTGTCCATTTGGAATGACTTTCTTCTTAAGTGACTTTTCTTTTTTGAGTGGCTTTTTTGGAGTGACATTTGTCTGGAGTTTCTTCATTTGGAGTGATTTTTGTTTGGAGTGACCTGTTTGGAAAGACTTGAAGGAATTTTTGTTTGGGAATGTCTTGTTTTTGTATTACTTTTATTTGGGAGTGACTTGTTTTCGAGTGATATGTTTGAGAGTGACAGTTGTTTGGGAGTGACTGTTATTTGGGAGTGGCTCTTGTTTGGGAATAACATTTGTTTGGGAGTGACTTTTGTATTGCCTTATTTTGGGGCGACATATGATTAGGAGTGGCTTGTTTGGGAATGACTTTTGATTAGGAGTGACTTTTGCTAGAGTTACTTTGTCTGGGAGTGAGTATTTTTGGGGAGTGAGTATTGTTGGGAAGGTCTTTTGTTTGGGAATGACTTGTTTAGGAATGGCTTTTGTTTGGGAATGACTTGTTTGGGAATTACTTATTTGGGAATGGTTTGTTTGGGAATGACTTGTTTAGGAATGACTTGTTTGGGAATGACTTGCTTGGGAATGACTTGTTTGGGAATGACTTGTCTGGGAATGACTTGTTTGGGAATGACTTGTTTGGGAATGACATTTGTCTGGGAATGACATTTGTCTGGGAATGACTTGTTTGGGAATGACTTGTTTGGGAATGACTTGTTTGGGAATGGTTTGTTTGAGAATTACTTGTTTGGGAATGACTTGTTTGGGAATGACTTTTATTTCAGAGTGAATTGTTGGAAGCGAGTTTTCAAGCTGGATGGAGTCGATGAAAATATCTTTAACACCTTCACTGCTTGACATAACTCTGAACTGAATGAAATCGTAACGTAGCGTCTAGAGTTAAATATATATCAATACGTCGTTGCACGCATGGGTTAACGCTGTCAGTACGTCTACGTCTTGTTTCAGTTCTCGCTTGCTGCCCCCAGACGTGTTCAGTGAGCTTAGGAAAACGTCAGAAGGTGAAGGAGTTAATGAAGGATGTATCTAAATCCTTTCAGTTCAACAAGTCTCTCTGAAGTTGAATGACATCGTCTGATTGTAACAAAAAAAAAAAGTCCTACCCTTTCGATGTGTGATAATTTACTTTTCTATTGCACCGATTGCTGATTTAAAACGATTTTTTATTTTTTGTTTAAAGCTCTGGGGAAACTGTGTATTAGAGGATGAAACGACGATTATGCGACCTTTCTCGTTCGAAAATGTTTCACAAATGCTGAGTAAAACAGATTAAAAATAACAAGAATGGGTTATCGAACTGAAGGCGAAAGGTTCAATAAACTCGACTGGAGATAACAAGACCAACTTTAACCCCCTCGGCCCAACGTCAGAGTTTATAATTGACCAGTATTCTCCCAGCTTCCAGGGGATTTTGTTCAGCGCAGGATGAAGTTTTCGAAATGGATGGGTTAAATACAGCCCTCATTAACCCCTCCATTTCTCCATTCCCAGGAGGGGAGGAGGGGTAGGGATCTGCGTAACTGGGTAAAATAGGCTACTAGTGACAAGAATGAAGTACAGACTCCGTCATCTTAAAGGGAAAAAAAAAAAACTTACGGTAGTCTAAGATCAACTAACTCTTACGATAAACATGTCTCAGTTTTAGTTAATTATTGTCAGAATATGTACAGACTTATACAATTTTTTTTTCACTTAGATATTAACTCCAGTTTGGTCGTGGTCTTAGCTGAGGAAGCTTTATGAATATGGAACAAGGCCTTCCCCACTTATGAACGCAACATATGACATTACTTTTGCCATCTCCTGCTATCTGGGGGGACCACTCGCATTTTTCCCGCCATGTCCCTGCTTATGAACTCAACAGCTAGGATTACCTTTGTCTTATGATACTGCCTGGTGGGTTTGCTCTGGCCATGTCCTTTCCTTTTATTAACACAGTAGATTACATTTTGGAGATGGTATTTGCCAAGAAAGTACATTACTCTCGCCTTGTTGCTCCTAATTAGCTCATTTCGTTAGAATTACTTTATGTTAATACTAGGAGTTTAGTCTCGACCATGAGTGAATTAAAGAAAAGTGCGATAGAACAAAAAAAGTCTCAGATCGTATGAGAATTAACTTCTTGGTTACATTAACGTCTTTTTCTCCTTTCTTTCTGTGACAGTCGGATGATTTTAATGAGCCGATGGCAGAGGTTGGAGCTGGAAATGTTAAATATTTCCTTCATTAACACCTTCATTACTGGACTGCTCTCTTCTCTTAACCGCGTCTCCATGTCACTCTGTCTGTCTGGGCCCTTTCTTCCATTTCCTCCTTTTCTTTTCCTTCTTCTCTCACTGTCTCTCTCTCTTCCTCTCTTCCTCTTTTCTCCGTCTCTGCCTTCCTCCTTGCCTCTCTCTGCTTCTGTCTTTCTATTCTGCCCTACTTCCCTGCCGTCCTCCCTTCTTCACTCCCCGTCATCCACACTCTTTCCTTGACTTCCTCCTACATTCTTACACTTTGTTTCCCTCCCTCCTGCCGTCCCTCCCACCCTTCCACCCTCCCTCCTTCTTCTCCATCCCTGGCTTTCTACTTCCCTCTCTCCATCATTGCCATTCTGACTCCCTCCCTCCTTCCATCTCTCTCCTCCCTCCTTCTCTGCCTTCCTCTTTCCCTTCCCTCCCATCGTCCCTTCCTGTCTCTCTCTCTTTTTCCTTCCATCCCTCCTTCCCTCATTCTTCGCCTGCCTGTTTACCCCCTTACCTCCCACGCCGCTTCCCTTTCTGCCTCTCTCCATCTTTCCGTTTCTATCTCTCCTCTCTCTGCCTGCCTTCCTCCCCCAAGGGTAACATTTAGAGTGTTTGAGATGCGCTTCCCGTGGGAGGAGGAGAAGGAGGAGGAGGAGGAGGAGGAGGAGGAGGAGAAGAAGGAGGAGGAGGAGGAGGAAGAGGAGGGGAGAGAGAGAGAGAGGGAGAGAGAGAGAGTCATAAATCATTGTTCATCTCACTAGCCATCAGTCTCCACTCCAATGTATTCAAGAACACCCACAAAACAATTCCCTTATTTTAGCTTCAGTCTTATATATAGAATTTTCCTTCTACTTTCAGACATTTTTTGCTTAACCAGTTAAAGACTTATCGTACTGAAATGGTTCACTTCTCTATAGGAAGCTTTTCTTCCACCCGCAAGGCGGCCAAATACATTGATTGTCCCAAACTGTCAGTCATTTACTGAGTTATTGTAACTTTTAGAAGGATAGGAATTCGGACCTGAAGGGAAATGTGTTAGGAAAACGAAACTTTGCACAGTGGTAGATCTCCGTTCAGTTTTCAGTCAGGGTTGAACCCTTGAAAGTTGCGCCTATCGGAGACGGTGTGTGTGTGTTGAGGGGGGGGGAGTAGGGACAAAAGGGTTATGCATGTCTACTTTTTATTTTATTTTTTAACTAGGAACAAGAAAATCTTGCAGAGGTCGACCATCTCTCGAACCAGGTTTTAGGGAGGTCACCAGAGGGCCGGCCCCACGGAGGGAGCAAAGGAATGGCCCTTGGGAGTCCATGCCAAAGCCGTTTTCCACTACACCACATATATTTTTGGATGTGGGAACAAGAAATTTTGCACACTGATAGACCTTTACCCGGCAAGGTTTTAGCCAGAACCGTTATGCACGGCCAGAATTTCTTTTTCTTTTTCATAAGAACGCGAAATTTTGCTGTGGTAGACCTTCGTTCAAACCAGGTTTTAGGTGGACTCTCAATGGTTGCACTCCCATTGGTATGGAGTCTCCCAGAGGATGCAGGCGAAAGCTAATAAGCATGGCCATAGTTTTTAGGAGTATGGATGACACGTCCTGTGGATGCCAGGTTCCGGTGTAATACTCCAAAGTACAGTCCTGCTCAGATTATACCTGGGGTTAACTTGGTCTTGACTGTTTTACACCTCGAGTATATATCCTTCGCTAAGATATTACAATGCCCAGGGGTATAGTTTATCCTAGCCAAACCTATTCCCTACAGGCCAGAATATTCGTATGCCCCTTCAAAAAGTTATTGACAAAAGTTACAAATTATTTCATTCCATTATGTTTGGCCAGATCATACTCCATCACACAGTGTGATGGAGAACATTGACGATTCCCTGTAGATGTAAGCTAGACGTGCAGTATAGTGTTTATGATCACACTGTCACCTATCTGGTCCTTGTGTTGAGTTTGTCTAGGATGGACTATTGGTCATCACTGCAATAGACTTTAAGGTAGAGGGGGTATATCATCATTGTTAATTATTATTTTTCCAAGAGGGCGGAGGTTGCAGCTATTTCAGACAAAAAGTATCTCGTCAGTGGCTCAGTTCTTGTGGAGCGAATTGTCGTCTTGGCTACAGTGATACTCATCAGTGAACCAGGCCGTGAATCTATGAAGGAAGTGGTGGCCTCTCATAGACTACATTAAGAAAGGTCATTGGATATCTCCGGCGTACCATCCAATTTCCTGTGGTCAGTGAGAATGAAACAAGAGGACAATTAACTCAGCTCTCTCAAAACTCATAAGAAACTAAGGAGACGACTAGGACCATTAAGTGCCAGGAGGTTTATATGAGTACCACACTTGAGTCCATGTGTCCAAGTGTACGCCACTTACAGTGATACATGGCCGTCATTGTAAACTTCCGTAGATTTAAATCTTCCCAGCACACCACCGAGACAATTGAATTTTGTGAATCCTCACCCTATGAAAAGTCTCAGCTCCTCACACAAGGACATCTGCTCAAAAGTGTCTTTCAGTATCGCCAAACCACAAACTTGTCAAAAAGAGCTGTATTACAGCCGACATGACAGCCACAAGGAAATTACATGAGTCAACATTCTACATAAAAAACGCAGACGGATTCACTATATGGATTCCACGACGGGATCCCGCTAGATCAGTCCATAATTATCACCTAGACACTCAGCAAATGATGTGTAAGAATTTAGAACATCAAGGCGGACAAGGTTTTGAGCAAATGGTATAACGCCTGCAGTCATCAAATATATTACAGTAATGACTAACAGTGAATCCCAGACAGTGTCACCACCGTAGGTAACAGTATGGTCATAGACACTACACACATCCAAAAACAGATAAACAGTGTTTAGCGAATGTTATACATCATATTTTATGATGGAGTATTGAATTGTTTTGTGATTTTTTAAAATACCATTTTGAAGTGGTATATTTTGGCCTATGGAGGCATGGCTTGGGCTAGGCCAAAATATAAGTCGGGTTATATAATATCTTATCACAGAATATACCTGAGGTGTTACACGGCCAAGCCTAAATTAACCCTGAGCATAATCTTTGCAGGGTATACTTTGGATTGTTACACTGGACCCGGCGCTGGCATTTGTGCTGGCGATGGCAAGATGTGCTGGCGATGGCAAGATGTGCTGGCGATGGCAAGATGTGCTGGC
>JAGKTI010022611.1:0-15180 GCA_018397915.1 Birgus latro
ACTGGGCAAATTTGGGCTGTCTGGACAATGCTACTCCTCACCCTGCCAGGGGGTGGGAAAGGAGGTGTGGATGATGATGATGATTTATTTACACAGGCAGAGAGAGAGAGAGAGTTAAAAGGCCTCATGCATGGATGGATTCTCATTTCAAGAAGTTTAACAAATGATAGGTCACATGGATGACTGCTTGCACTAATACTTCACTGAACCCACATGATAAATCTAAAGTTCTTGCTGAAGGTACATATATGTGTGAAGCTTGGGGTGAGGATCAAGGAAGGTGATTCTATGGGTGAGTCAGTGGAGGTGATGTGAGTGATGTATAGGTTGGTGCACTCCAGGTCAGCAAGCTGCAAGTCTTTTAGTAATGTTGTCAACTATCAGTATAGACTTTGATGCCAAGAATTGTAGAGTGGCACGATGTTTAGTAGCAAGTACAGATGAAGAGAGAAGCAGGCAGTTCAAGTTTCTGCCCAAGATATGAAGAAATACTGATAGTGGTATTAGTGAGATGAATCTCCTTGTGATCCAGATGGTAAAGATGAGCAGGACAGTGGAGAGACTGGTTGTTTGGAGATGCTAGGCAGATGTAGCAGTGAGAGAGAAGTGTGTCACTCCACTCCCAGGTGCATGGTCCTGGGCTTCCCAGTGGTGTTGGAGATACTACCACTGAAGGTAGCTATCAGTGTTCAGGCCAGAAGTTACCTTTGAAAATGAGAAAATAGCGTCCTTGTTATCCCATGTACGTTTGTGTGCAGGTGGTGTGTGTTCCCAAGGACATTGAGCTGCTCCACCACAACAACCTGGAGCCTAAGGGGAAACTTGTGCAGACTACCAAATTCTTTGTGGTTACTCCTACAGAGTCAAGTTTTTTCAATACCAGTATCACATGAGAAAACAGTTGGAATTACCTGTAAAAGGATCTTAGCCGAAAGGGTGAAGGGTTTCTCCATACCTCTGATCATCTCCAGTATTAAACATCAGTTGGGGAGTAGTGAAAAAGTATGATGGCATAGCACATTTATGCACTGCATGCTGCTGTCTCTGATACCAATAGTGGCATTCTGCTGAGAGCCTTCTGAATGAAATATGACCTGAAATATCATCAGTGTCTTTATGATCCAGACACAGTATAAGGAGAAAATGGAATAAATGGGATAAATGGTCAGTTCCTAAACAAGGTTACCCCAGCCACCTGATTTGGGGGCAGGGTGGCTCAGTGGTAGTGCGTCGGGCTTGGGAGTGGGGGGTCGTGAGTTTGAGCCAGGCCCGGTAGCTGCCATGCCGGGAGGGGTAGTGCCCTCCTGTCACCTAGCAGGGCTACATGATCTAATAAGGTCTAACTCGGAGGAACACATCCCTTCTCCCATCCACCTGAATGAAGGGCCCAAGGTGTCTTCCTCCCTCACAGGTACATTTCACTCCTGATGGATGAAGAATCATATTGAGTGTAGACCTACAGAAGCAGTTATTTTCCCCAGTATAATGAGGGTGTCTCCTCAGTGTTCTGGAAGAGTCCTGCACACCCTGCCATACCTTCTACTGCATACATGACTGGATGCCTTAGTAACTTCATGCCAGAGCCCAGTGACACTCGGTGCTGGTGTTCTATTATTCACATATTTCCAGTGCTGGCCCTAAGGCATCTGATGCCCCAGGTGAATATAATGGTGTACATAGGAGTACAAAGGAAGTACAGATAACAAGAAGCCTGTTGACTTACAATGAGCTTATCTGCTGGAAAAAAAAGGCTAAGTCTGCTAAGATCTAACCAACATGTAAGAGAATAGGGTAGAAAAGAAGAAGGCTTTTCTCCACCCACCACACCATCTGGTTAAACTAGCAAGAAAAAGATAGAAAAAAACACCCTACTAGTTTGAAAAACCAGCATGGAAGTTTAATAGGAGAGCCAGACGAGGAATGACTATGCACTATGTAATATGCATTCTACAGTACAAATCTGTAAAATAAAGCATACACATTTGCTGAATGTTCTCATTATTAATTAAACATCTCCCAGTTGTCAGCATCACTTCAGCCTGGAAATAAATAACACTAAGTGAATTATAGCCTGTAGATGCAAAATATTTATCCAGCCAAGTTTTAATCATACTGTAATTGTAGTTTTTGCACTAACAACTGTTGCTGGTAGCCTATTCCATTGTTCCACTATGTGAATATTAAAGTAGTCCAACTCTCTAATGCAAGAGTTAACTGTTAGTCCTTCATATATGCAACAGGTCAACTCTAGAACTGTTTTCCTCTGTCTGTAATTCCAACTGCCTATGATATCCAGTCTTTCAGACACAGTGTATCCAGGCATCTTGAAACGAACAGATTTTGAATTTGGCTCTTTGTTACCTTGTTTTTGTTTTTTCATGGAGGGAACAATTTTGGGGCCTTCTTCCTTACCTAGAAAAAAAAAGTTTTCCGTATGTAAATGTTGCATCCCTTGATTTTGAGTTTCATTCCATTATTTCTAGTCACAGTATCATTCTGTATTTGAAACAAATCATCAACTCTAACACTGTGAAATTTGTACTGTCTATTTATCTATAGGCAGATGCCATAATCCTGTAAGGAGTGGCCACAAACAAATCGCTGTCACATTGCCCTGTCCCCTATCATTATGCTACCCTCCCCCAGCTCATACCCTCCCCTCTCATAAACATCTTCATTCCATCCTTTCATCTCATTTTCAGTCTCCCCCCTCCCTCTCCCCCTCCCCCCTCCATCTCACTCACACACTGTACATTCTCCTTGTTAGTCTCTCGCTCTCCATCCTCTCTACATGGTCGAACCACCTCAGTGTATTTCTCGTAATGCTTTCTATTACATCCACATCCACACCACAACACTCTTTCACTTCCTCATTTGTCAGTCTGTCTCTCTGTGTAACCCCACATGCTCCTCTCATATGACTATTTCCACTGCTGTCATTCTTGACTTGTGTCCTTCCAACAAGGTCCAAGGTTTGCTTTCATACATTAGTGTTGGGATCACAATATTGTCATGCATCAACTTTTTTACTTCCTTGCTCCCTTACCTATTTCTTATCACTGCTTTCAGTGAACCAGCCACCTTCCTTCCCTGCTGTACCCTTTCAAGCAATTCATCCTCCAAGCTTCCACCATTACTCATCACATTATCCAAGTACAGTACTTAAATGCACTCACATTTCCCTTTTCCTCACTATCCAGTCTCACTGTGCATTCAGTGACTTCTTTCCTCTGGAAGCCCAGAACTTTACTCCTCCATTCATTCACCCTTAGAGTCTGTTTTTTTTTACATACTTTCCCAAGCTAATTCATCAGGCTTTGCAGTTCCCCTTTGTCTTCACTTAATAATACAGTATCATCAGCAAACAACACAACAGGAAGCTTCCAAACACTGAAACCCCTCTCATTAGGGCCCTACATTGTATCTGTTTTATAATTCCATTCATATACATGGAGGCATGATACATCCCTATTTCAATCCAACATTCAGATAGAAAAATTCACTCAGTTCACCATCCACACACATAGGATCCCAACTGCCCTCATACATACTCTCCACGGGATCCAACAGCTTCCTATTTACTCTATATATTTTTAATACTTTCCTCATTCCTTGACAATCCACTTTGTCAGTCACAGTCCCATAAGGGATGGCTGTTTGTCTTTGAGCTAGATGTTTTACAGGGAAGGGGCACTAACCCTCTGCCAACTTATTTCTTGACTTGTATGGAACTAGTATGGGTTGGTTATATGGTTACCACCCAGCACTGTAAATGGTTTCCTGGTTTACAGGAAACCAGTAGGCATGTCATTCAATGTAAAGCCTCCTGAAAAGGAAAGAAGAGTACTAAAAAGTGACAGGAAAGACGGGAAAAATAGAAAGAGAGGAGGACAGACACAGAAATAGAATGATGAAGGTGAAGGAAGAAGTAAGCAGCACTACATCAAGTGAGTTGATGATGGTCTTTCCAAGTCCATGAAGGCAGCATACAGCTTCTTTCCTTTCTCTAAAATCTCTTCCACTAAACATTTAAGGATGAATATCAGATCTATACAATCTCACCCCTCCCTGAAACCTCCCCATTCTCCAACTAACTCCTCTGTTGTTTCCCTAACTCTGTCAGCAAGTACCCTACCAAATACTTTTCCTATTACAGTAAGAAGACAAATCCCCCTATCACACACTTTTTTTTTCCGCTTTTCCTTTGTCTCTATCTATCTATCTATTGCCAGACGCCTTAATCCTGTAAGGGTGGCCACAAACAAATCACCTCCATGACGCTCTGTCCCCCGCCATTTCACTGCCCTGCTCCCAGCTCATACCCCCCTTCTCTCATATACCTCTCCACCCCATCCCTTCATCTCATCCTTGCTCTCCCCCTCCCTCTCCCCCCCTCCACCTCACTCACATACACTCTCCTTATCAGTCTCTCACTCTCCATCCTCTCCACATGGCCAAACCACCTTAATGTGTTCTTTCTAACGCTTCCTATCACATCCACATCCACACCACAGCACTCCTTCATTTCCTCATTTGTTAGTCTGTCTCTCCATGTGACTCCACATGCTACTCTCAAATAACTCATTTCCACTACTCTCACTCTTGACTTCTGTCCCTCCAACGGGGTCCAAGCATTACTTCCATACGTTAGCGTAGGTATCACAATACTGTCATGTAGCACCTTTTTCACTTCCATACTCACTTCCCTGTTCCTTATCATTGCTTTCAACGAACCAGCAACCTTTCTCCCCTGCTGCACCCTTTCAAGCACTTCACCCTCTAAACTTCCATCCTTACTTATCACACTACCCAAGTACTTAAATGAACTCACATTCTCCATATCCTCCCCATCCAATCTCACTGTACATTCACTAACTTCACATCTCATGAAGACCATCACTTTACTTTTCCCTACATTCATTTTTAGATTCCATTTCTTACACACTTTGTACAAGGGAATAATTACGGTATACCTGATTTCCAATCCTCCAGGACTCCACCTTCATCCCAGGTCAATCTCCACATCTTCCATATCCTTTCTACTTATAGCTCACCTCCATGCTTCAGATTTTCACCACACACTTCATCAGTTCCTGGGGCTTTCCCTATTTGGACTTTCTTCATTGCCTCCATTACAGTACTTCCATCCTATTGATATTCCTCCCTTCTCATCTCCCTCCTTCTCCCAGTGATTTCACAGCCTCTTGTGCTTCCATTACAGTACTTTCATTTTATGTGCTTAGCATTTCTTAAAGTGTTCTCTCTGTCTGCTTTCTTTTTATTATCTTTCACTCTCCTACAACCTTCATCACTCTGTCTCTGTTAACCTCCTTCCAAAACATTTTCTTACATTCTCTCCATCTTACACTCAGATTGCTTCCAAAATCCTTATCCACTACTTTCTCTTAAGTCCTTTCACCTCTCTCCTCTTTTCAACTATACTTATAACTCTCGCTTCTGTCTCTCAGTAGCTCTAAAAGAATATTGTCTGACCATGGATCCCTGGTATGATCCATGAGCTGAAATGGATCTCCACTAAATCATCCTAACTACAGAAAGCTGATTTTATTCTGCTCAGGAATGACTTCTCATTTTCATGGCATTAGTGTCAGGTGGACAATGACACCAACAAGCTTCCATGCTGGGATACCCTTCAGTGATAAGGCTGGCTATTCTATACTATTTTAGTACTACTTTACTATAGATGATATTTCTTATCGAGTCCTTTATATTTTATAATTGTTACTACATCTCTGTTTGCTGAAAGGGTGTGTTACAAGACACACCACCTATTTTTGTAGCACACTAGATGCGCAAATTTGTAACTACATTCGCTGGAGGAGGTGTGTGGCATGACCCACCACCTCTTTTTGTTGTATACTGTATGACCTTTCTATGACTTTACAGCAATAAACAGCGTAATCAATGAAACGGAAAGAAAAAAATCATTAGTTAACCAATGAACGTTTTCTGTTATGGTTTGTTATTGTCTTCGTGGCAGCCAATCACTGCCTTATTCCAAGTTCCAACATGGCAGATACGATGAGGGAACAGAAGTTGGCGGTGGCCAGAAAGAAGGTAAATTGCAGTGTTTAATACTTCTTATGACGAGAAAGTAACTTCTATGAAAAGACAAAAGTCTACTGTTGTGTTCGAGTAATTGTCCCTATGTCTTTACCAGTAGAAAAAGGGTGAAGTATGGTGGGTGGGTGGACAACCCAAACTGATGTAAACAAACAAGTAGTCAGCTGATGGTAACTGACAGGTGCATGAATTTATCACCACTTCCCGTGTCAGTAATATGTAGCAAAATCAGCTTAATGCCCCATGTGTGAAGATCAAAGTTGATTTATAATGAATTATAGTTGCTCAGCCCTATTTACGTATTTTTACCAGTTTGGAAAAATAACATTATTGTTGTCTGGAAAACAGCATGAGGAAGTTATTCAAACTCCTTTTGTACAGAATTCCCTAGATTGGCTGATAACCTGTATGTTAGAACCAGTTGGAATTATTTTACAAAATCCACTTAGACATGTATGGTAAATTACAGTGTTCTGAACATTGCATCACCTGACTTCTTTTTTTTTGGTGCAGTATAACAAGATGACAGTTGCTCAGCGATTCAGTATTTATTTATGAACCGGGCGTGCCAGTTCCACCTATATTATGATAAACTCGTTATCTCAAGGTAAGTAATTTTGGTACAGATGCAACACAGATAGTTAACTGCAGAATTGTAGCTGCAGGAAGTGACTGGGAAAAGACAAAAATTTACCATTTTTTTGTATTCAAGGAAGCGGCCAGGTCACCCATGTCATGTGTTTATCAACAGTCTCCCCAACTACCCGGTTTACAAACCACAAACCAGTGCTCTTACCAGATGCATCAGTGTATCAAACATACTCGAATATTCACAAAAGAAAACGTTAAGTGTCAGAGTTATGGAAAATTTAGTGATTTAACCAAATCTAACACAACCTAATCTAACTTGGCTAAAGCTAGCTGAGGGGGCTTTGCCCCCCCAGACCCCTCATATCTTTAACCTAACCTAACCTAGCGTAGCCTAGCCTAGCCTAATCCATCGTAACATAACCTAACTCTCCCCGAAATTGGGATTGTCACAAAATATTACCCTGAAGACCTAAAACCCATCAGGGCAAAATGCAACTCAGGAAGAACTTGAAAAACACAAGAAAAGAAAGAAGTTAATATGCAGGAGGGTAATGAGCAGCTGCAGCCAGAAGCAGCTTGTGGAATGCCACTTCTTGCAGTTTGCTGTGTCCTTGATAAGCAAATGGCTGCTTATTGAAGGAAGCAGTTGATGTAAACCACTGCAAACAAAACACAGTTTCACCAAAGTAATCGTACATTCTGGACACACCATGTGGAAATTGTGCCCAAAGTAAAACGTGCATTCACAGCCCGGTTGGCATTACCCCCCCCCCCCCAAAAAAAAATAATAATAACTGTGTGTGTGTGTGTTGTTTCTTACACTTAATATTTGCATGAAAAATAGTCCTGTGTTCCTAAGGTTAGGTTAGGTTAGGGTAGTTAGGATGTACAGCTGGGGAACATAGGACCCTGGGAACATACATATGCCCCCTCTCTCTGCAATCATAGTCATACAGACAGATAGTACAGAAATTTTCCTAAAATCATACTAATGCTGCTCCAGATACAGTATTGTAATTCTGTCTATCTATCTGTTGCCAGACTCCTTAATCCCGTAAGGGGTGGCCACAAACAAATTGCCACTATGTCGCCGTGTCCCCCACCATTTCACTGCCCTGCTACCAGCTCACACCCCCCTCTCTCATATACCTCTCCACTCCATCCCTCCATCTTATCCTTGGCCTCCCTCTCCACCTCACTCACATACCCTCTCCTCGTCAGTCTCTCACTCTCCATCCTCTCCACGTGGCCAAATCACCTCATTGTGTTTCTCCTAACGCTTCCTCTAACATCTACATCCACACCAAAATCCAGTATTATAGTTATTTATTATTTTTAGATACTTTGCAGACCTGCCTTTTCCCTATAATCAGCTTTCCTCTTGGGACACTTTTGGATATGGGTTCTTACTCTTTCTGTTTTGGCACTTATATTTGGTTGCAGTATTTGCAGGCTTCTTTCTGTTTATTATTTTCTAAAACATCAACTTCATACCACTCAGTTGCTATTTTTCTCCCATAACTGAGCAGGCATTTTGTTGCTATGGTCCTCTCACTACCAAGGAAAAACTGAGACTGAGACATTGAGTCAGCAGTAGTCAAGCCTCACCTGTCCATTTCCATTTCCTGTATTAACAAATACGGTGATGTGATGTGATGTGATGATTGGTAGGAGTATATGCCTTTACATCAGCTAACTCTTTTTCTTGTCTTCTATTATTCCAGTTTTTGTTGTTGTCTTGGTTTTGCTTGGTTTCTAGTTTCCTTGCAATTCTCATACTTTTCTTCCCTTCTTCTCCACATACTATATAAGACTTCCTTCTTGTCTACCAAGTTCTCTTCACTGAACAAAAATTTTCCTCATAGTGCTGTCTCTTCTCTGTTGATAATACTGATGTATTCACTAGCTCTTCTTCTTTCATTATCAATATTAGGACATACTGTATTAGCATAAAGTGCTTTAGGTCTTCATTTCCATATCCACACAACTGACAGATTACTTTCTTCGTTTGTATGTCTTTTCATATCGTTTAGTGTTAGAGTCCCACTTGTACAGTATACTTGATGATGGGAGATTGTCGTATATGTTCTCCTTAATTTTCACCTTTCATCTCTTATATATTTCCAAACTGGACTTACTATTAACTTCTCTCCAAGTACAGTAATCTTCCCACTATCTAACGTAATAGAGCCAAAGGCATGACCGGAAAGTCTTCTTGTCCGGATAGTGCCCCTGAAGCTCCAGCACTGGTCATTCATGACCCTAACCTAACCCAACCTAAATCAGAAAACCACCTACCTACCTCCCTACCGTACATGCATAGCACTTATTTAAGTCCCCATTCACATAAATAATGCACACAAAGCATGAATTAACTGAATTTTAACCAAAAAATGATGATTTAGAGGTGAGTAAGGCATAGGTGCTCACTACTTGCCAGCAAGTGTAAGTATCAGACATGGAAATCACTATGAAAATCACCCTTGCTCACACCGTATGCATTAAATAATGGACACAAAGCATGAATTCATTGAATTTTAACCCAAAAATGATGATTTTGAGGTAAGTAAGGCATAGATGTTCATGAGTTGGCAGCTTAGTATAAATAAGTTCACCAACTGCACCGACCATTCTTGACCCTAACCTAACCTAACCTAACCTAAATCAGAAAACCACCTCCCTACCTCCCTACCGGACATGCATAGCACTTATTTAAGACCCCATTCACATGAATAATTGGCACAAAGCATGAATTAATTGAATTTTTACCCAAAGATGATGAATTTGAGGTGAGTATGGCAGGGGTGTTCACGAGTTGGCAGGTTAGTGTAAGTATCGGACATGACAATCACTATGAAAATCATCATTTCTCACATCTTATGCACTAAAATATGGGATACAAAGCATCAAATAAATTAATTGTTACCAGAAAAAGAGTTAGGTATGGCAAAGGTGTTCACTGTTCACCAACAGCACCGGTCATTCTTGACCCTAACCTAACCTAACCTAAATCAGAAAACCACCTACCTACCTCCCTACCAGACATGCATAGCACTTATTTAAGACCCCATTCACATAAATAATGGGCACAAAGCATGAATTAATCGAGTTTTAACCAAAAAATGAAGATTTTGAGGTGAGTAAGGCAGGGGTGTTCGCCAGCTGACTACATAATGAATGTAAGGAAGAGACATGATTATTACTGAGAAAATCACCTTTTCACAGCCTATGCACTCAAATATGGGACACAAAGCATGAAGTAAATAAAATGTAACCAGAAAAATTATGATTTAGAGATGTGTAGGGCAAAAATGTTCACCAGTTGACTAGATAGTGAACGTATGTAAGAGACATGGTAATCGCTGAGAAAATCACCTCTTTCACAGCCTGTGCACTCAAATATGGGACACAAAGCATGATGTAAATAAAATGTTACCAGAAAAATTATGATTTAGAGGTGTGTAGGGCAAAAATGTTCACCAGTTGACTAGATTGTTAACGTAAGTAAGAGACATGGTAATCACTGAGAAAATCACCTCTTTCACAGCCTGTGCACACAAATATGGGACACAGTGCATGAAGTAAATAAAATGTAACCAGAGAATGAGGATTTAGAAGTGATTATGGAAAATATTTAGCAGTTGACAATGTTTAGTTACATGTCCATGATTGTTGTTTACCCTCATCTCTAAGGTTTTTACAGTGGTCATAATTGCTCTTGAAGCATGTCCAGTAATCCAGTGTTTAATTCCTTAGCACTGTGACTTATGATTATTTAAACAAGAACGAAAAGATACTGCAAACGATTGGACAGCCGTCCACTGTTCATGGGAGTTGAGACAGAAATAGGAGGAGGGGGGTAGCGTGGGAAGGGAGTTGGTCAGCGCGTGCGGGAAATTCAAACTAACGCATTAAAAAAAAATGGATGTTTTAAATTTTTTTTTTTTGCAATTTTGGGGCATTTTGGGGTTTCGGCCATCAGCCTACAATGTCCGAACAGTGAGGTAACCAGATAGTTGTTGGCCGGATAGTAGAGAGATTACTTATACAGTAATCCCTCTATTATTCGGACGTCCAGTATTCGAACACCCTCACTATTTGGATATTGTGGGCTGCCCAACCCCCAAAATGCCAAAAAATTTGAAAAAAATCGAAAAAATTTCGATTTTTTGGAACCGCGTCAGTTTGAATTTCCCGCGCGCGCCGATAGGCTGTGTTTACGCACGTGGCGCCTCTCTGTCGGTCCCCATTTCCCACTCAGCTTCTGCCTCGTGAACAGCTCCGATAATGGCGACCGAAGTGATTGCTTTTGTGGTGGTACCCTACCTCCTACAGTGCTTGATACTGCTCTTCACCTTCATCATGTGTGTGATGATGGCCCTGCCTCCTGAGAAGAGGAAGAAAGTGGTTCTGACTCTGGAGAAGAAGAGGGAAGGGTATTGGAAAAGATGGATGCTGGGTGGCCGACATCACAGATTCGTCGTGAATTCAATCTCCCTTGCTCCACCTTGTTTGATATCAAGAAGTCCCGAGACAAACTACAGCAGTACACGGCTGATTTCGCTTCGAAGACCAGACGAAACGTGGAGAGGAAGGTGCTGTTTACTCCTAAGTATGCTGAGATTGAATAAATTCTCCAGGACTCGTCACTAAACCACACGGGAATTTACTGTTATGTACAGTGAAGTGATGTGATGCAAGGTATGTGAAAGAAAATGTTGTGGAAAGTGCTTGTGAGAAGTGCTGGTGAGTGTAAAGTGCACCGGAAGTGCTAGGGTGTCAGGTGCAAGGTCTTACTGTCAGAGTCTGAGATGATCGAGCATGTTATACATCAGGACGGCGGCAACATTCTGGTAAGTACCCTAGCTTCATCAAAATTCCTTGTTTTGTTCTTTCCATATCATTAATCTCATGCATAAACTGTGTGAAAGATGATTTCCATAAAGATTTTCATGCCTAACCTGTTTTCATCATGCTGTAAATGTGTTAAAAAATTACCAAAAATGTTAATCATAATTTCCTGCTTGCAATTTAATTTTTTCATGCATGGTTTTAAGTGCACCAGCTAGGTAAAAGGTGGAAGGCAGTGAATTTCATGTCCGGTCATAACCTAACCTAACCTAACCTATCCTAACCTAACCTAACCTATGCTTACCATAAAGATTTTCATGCCTAACCTGTTTTCATCATGCTGTAAATGTGTTAAAAAATTGCCAAAAATGTTAATCATAATTTCCTGCTTGCAATTTAATTTTTTCTTGCATGGTTCTTAAGTGCACTAGCTAGGAAAAAGGTGAATGCCAGTGAATTTCATGTCCGGTTATAACCTAACCTAACCTAACATTGTGTTAATCATAATTTCCTGCTTTTAATTTAATTCTTTCATGCATGGTTCTTAAGTGCACCAGCTAGGAAAAAGGTGGAAGGCAGTGAATTTCATGTCCGGTCATAACCTAACCTAACCTAACCTAACCATTTTTCTTGTAGTAATTTACATAATTTACTCTATTTGATGCTTTGTATCCAATAATTTAGTGCATAAAATGTGAGAAAAGATGATTTCCATGTCAGATACTTGCTTATACTATGCTGGCAAGTTCTGAGCACCTATGACTCACTCACCTCTAAATCATCATTTTTTGGTTAAAATTCAATAAATTCATGCTTTCTGTGCATTAGTTATGTGAAAAGGGACCTAAATAAGTGCTATACATGTCCACTAGGGGGTAGGAAGGTAGTTTTCTGATTTAGGTTAGGTTAGGTTAGGGTCATGAAAAACCAGTGCTGGAGCTTCAGGGCCCAATATTCAGACAAGACCAATATCCGGACATGCTTTTGGCTCTGTTATGTCAGATAATGGAGGGATTACTGTATTCATCTTTGTGTTTCTGTTATGTCAGATAATGGAGGGATTACTGTATTCATCTTTGTGTTTGAAATACGAGTTACAAATGCGCGACCAACTTTCCTGAAACACAAATGCACGACCTCCTTTCCTGACACATATCCTTCAGTTGCTTCCCATTATCATATACAGTATATATATATATATATACAGTAATCACTCTATTATCGGACGCCCAATTTTGTACCCCACTATCCAGACATCGTTGGCTTGGGTGTTTGGAACCCAAAAGTGCCCAAAAAAAAGCAAAAAAACATGAAAAATATCCCATTATTTTTTACCCGTAAGTTGAATTTGGTGTGCGGCGCTGAACAGCTGTGTTTCCGCACGCTTCTTCCCCTCCCCCTCCCCAGGCTCCCCTTCCCCTCCCCACAGTTCCCTCTTAACTGCCATCATGAGTAAACGATTGTCGGGATGCCTGGCAGTAGTGTTCGTTTTTGTTTAAACAACTAATTCACAGTGCTTAGGATTAAGTGCAGCTCAACACTGGATTACTGTACATACTTCAAGAGCATTTTCAACACTGTCTGAGCCTTAGAGGTGGGGTAACCTTCATAACAACCACCACGGACATATAAGTACACTGTCAACTGTCAAATATTTTCCATAATCACTTCTAAATCCTCATTCTCTAGGTACATTTTATTTATTTTATGCTTTGTGTCCCATATTTGAGTGCATAGGCTGTGAGAAAGGTGATTTTCATACTGATTTTCATGTCTGTTACCTACGTTCACTATGCTGTCAGCTGGTGAACATATTTGCCATAATCACTTCTAAATCCTCATTCTCTGGGTACGTTTTATTTATTTCATGCTTTGTGTCCCGTATTTGAGTGCATAAGCTTTGAAAAAGGTGATTTTCTTAGTGATTTTTATTTTTGTTACCTACATTCGCTGTGCTGTCAGCTGGTGAACACACAGTAGGCGCAGAAAGTATTGACGCTAAAGGGCCAACGTCATTCTTTTTCGTGTTAAGTGAAGTAGGGTCAATACTACCCTCCCCTGTGATGCGAAATGAGCTGACGCTTTTTCAACGGAAGCTAGCAACCCTGCTTGATAGGTTTGGCATCACAGGAGCAGGCTCAGTAATGTTTGGGCAGCCACAGGAGGAGGATTGTCTCTGTTTGTGATGCACCACGAGGGCATGTTTTGACTCAAATAACACAGTTATTTGGTTACCTACCACATTCTCATCATGCCTAAAGTAACCACAAGCAAGGACAAATGTGTGGAAGTGATTACTTTATACAGAGCTGGCCACAAACTCTCATTTATTGCAAATCAAACAGGTGTTAGACTGAGGACAGTGCAGAGACTGGTGAAGCGGTTCAAGAACAGTGGGGAGGCCATTCCTCCCACTCCACTTCCCAAGCCTGGGAGACCTCGTAAGACAATCTTCAGGACCCGTCAGCTGATCTCAAGGCAAGTTAGCAAGGATCCAAGGGTAACAGCACAGGATTTAAAAGAAAAGAACCCACAGTTGCTGGCAGATGTGTCTGTCAGAAGTGTGCAGCAGCTGTTACATGACGATCTGGGCTACAGGAGTTTTTGTGCTCGTAAAAAACCACTGCTAACCGCTTTTCAAAAGAAAGAGAGAGTAAATTTTTGTAAGAAATATCTTGCCTGGAGTGAGGAGCATGTCAGGGGAAAATGAGACTTTGCTCTGGCGAGGTCGCCAGATGTCAGGGGAAAATGAGATTTTGCTCTGGCGAGGTCGCCAGATGTCAGGGGAAATTTAAGTATTCCCAAGAAATAATGAAATATTGTATAACTGGTATACAATGTATAGCTAAGTGTGCTATGTCAATTCTCTAGGGTCGAGAATTACAAACTTCCTCAACGGCACGCAGGAGAGAACTAGACAGAGTACTCTATTGAGCTGCAATATTGTACCGTTGGCCTACGAGAAAGTTTCTTCTCCCCCCCCCAACAATCAAAAAAAAAAAAATAATAATAATAATAACAACAGGCTCTTGGCTGAGCCAACTCCCAGCTAGCACAACGGATTTAAAAAGTGATGTCAAAACTGGCCTAAGTACCGGCCGTGATTTAATTCAAAAGTTGTGCTAACGCAGAGTAGCAAACTGTATTAAATAACAGAGTGGAGTAATTAAACACAGTTGACAACTTTAACAAAGCTCAAGAAAAGAACTGTGAATTTATTAATTACAAAGAAATGAATTTACGTTACATGAAATTCAAATCAAATAAAGGAATCCACTCACTCGCTCAAACACTCAGATAACGGCTAAATATTTCAAAAAGCTTAGCCTAGGGAAAAACCAGAAAATACTGATCGGTATGGATGAAACAGAGCTGCTGTGACGATCACCAAAGTGGGTGGGGCTGCAGGAGACACGCCAATACAAGCTGAAATCTGAAAAACGCTAGAAAAGCACAGAGCCTTTAAGAGGCGTCCCGCGTCGCGCCGCGTCTACAAGCAAACTGAGCTCCCATTCAAATCGGCGGCGCGACGAGCGTGGGAGGTGCGCGCGCCGCGCCGGCGTGTAACGGCTAACGCGCCACAGACAATTGAAATTTACGGGACGATGTCACGACTCACTCAACACAACGTTACAATGTAGAAAATTCGTGACA
>JAGKTI010022612.1:0-15178 GCA_018397915.1 Birgus latro
TGCAAACAACAGTACAGGGAGTTTCCAAACACTGCCCTCTCTCACTAGGGCTGCTCCAACATCCACTTCCTGACCTTGTATCTCTTTTATAACCTCATCCATATACAGATTGAACAACCATGGAGACATGACACATCCAACCTTCAAATGGAAGGATTCACGCAGTTTGCCATCCACACGCACTAATAATCATGATTGCATATCACATTACCCGGCGGGTAGGGGTTAAAAAACACCTTAGATTAAACATCCACTATATTACTAATATACATACCAGTACACTGAATAGTATTATCACAACCACAAGACTGGGAGAATGGGGTACTGCTAGTGATTTTTTTTTTCTTTTTTAAGACATTCATGGCTTCTGTGAATGGCAGCATGCCTGGCTGTCTTGGTCACATGTAAGCAATTTGTGAATGAATTAGCAGGTGCTTAGTGAGGACAATTTTGCAACCAAGCAGTCTACCCTATTCAACACAGTTACATCTCTTTACTCCTCAATAAACAGGTGCTTTGTAAGGTTGCAACACTTAAAACTTCTTCACTCTTGAATGGATCAGAAAATGCCTAAAAAGTAAATACTTTACCACATTTCACCAAACTTGAACATCTTCACCCAAATAAATTAGTAAGTGCCATGTGAGGTGGTCTTTACTACTACAGTGCTTAACACATTCATCACTCCTGATGCTGTTTACTCCCGAATGATTTAGTACTTGGTAGTTTCTATGAGTCTGCTTTTCTTACTGAACAGCTTAGCTACCATATTTGTTATACTCGTCATTGGTGAAAAAGGTAACTAGATCTGATGTGAGAGGTGTAAGGCTAAGAGGAAGACCACAAATTGGATGGATGGACAGTGTGAAGAGAGCGTTGGATGCGAGTGGGTTGTCTGTTGAGCAAGGAAGAGTGGCTGTGCGTGATAGAAATGAATGGAGGGAAATTGTGAATGAATAAACGATGATGCAGCCCTGAGGGGATATTCTCCCGCATTTTGTCTGATCAGCTGATCAGGTCAGGTGCGGGTAAGAGTCTGGGTCCATTATGATGTGGCAGGGGTAAACCAACTTTGCTGTTGGGCCCTGCTGCAGATGTCACTGACTGCACTGTGTAGTTGACCCTAGTGTGGTGTGGTGCGGTGAGGATCTGTCCCTTCTCCCCTTTGGGGCTAAGATGCGAATGAATGTGTATGAGTGGGTGAGTTAATTGGTAGTGTGTTGAACTGTCTCGGCTACCTCCCTTTTCTTGGGGGAAGCACCCTAGGTATATAGATGAATAGATCATAGTTCTTTACTTCCTAATGTTTCAGTAAATGTCTAGTGAGGTTCCTCTTGTCAATAAACAGCTGACCACATTCATCACACTTAAAATTTTTCACTCCTGAATGAAGTAATAAGTGTCTGGTGAGGCTCCTTTCCTCACTAAGCAGCTTACCACATACATCACACCTGAACTTACCTTCTAAATGAAGTAGTATGTGCTTGGTGAGGTTACCCTTGGTACTAAACAATTTACCACATTCATCACATCTGAAGTTCTTCTTCACTCCAGAATGAGTTAGTATGTGTTTGGCAAGTTTGTTCTTCTCAATAAACTGTTTATCACATTCATCACACTTGAACTTCTTCACTCCTGAATGAATTAGTAAGTGCTTGGAAAGGTTGCCTTTTTGAGAAAATTGTTTACTACATACATCACATCTGAACTTCTTCTCTCCTGAATGAATCAGCAGATGCCTGTTCAATGTGCTTTTGTCAATGAACAGTTTACCACACACATCACACTTGACCTTCTTAACTCCAGAATGAATTAGCAAGTGCTTTGTAAGGTGATCTTTTCTACTAAACTGCTTACCACATTCATCACACTCAATCTTCTTCACTCCTGAATGTGTGAGTAGGTGGTGCCTAAGTTCAACTTTTCTGCTGAAGTGGTTGCCACACTGATCACATGTAAACGTCTTTCCTGACTTCTTTAACTGGTGTCTGTTAATCTTGCTCCTGTGATTAAACTGCTTATCACTCATCTCACTCTCCAACTTCACATCTGGTTCTTCCTTAACCTCTTCTATTATTTCTTCACCCAACACACACTTAAACTTCGCATGAAGTTCTTCCTTAACCATCTCCATTATACTGTCATTCCCAGCTGTGCTCCTACTGCCTGCCAAACTTAGTCAACTGAACAAAAGTTAAAAAAGCTCACAACAGTAAAAAATGCAAAAGTGGACATGAGTAGTTTATAACTCTCTGCACCTCAGACAATTGATGGACAATCTGGTAAACTAAGTGGCAACCCAGAGATCGAGTAAAACAATAATGCAAACAGAGAACAGACTGGATGATAATACCTGATGATTTGCTAGGTTGGATAGAACAAACCAATTTTCAACAGCTCCATGTAGACAATGCAGTGGATTATTATGAAAGTTTGATGATGAAATTACCATTAGACTCTCTTATAACACGCATTCTCTAAATTCTACAAATGACACGTGTAGATCTCCCACAAGTATAAATGATACCACAACAGTTGTATTAGCTAGGCTTCACCTTCCCACACATCAGATTAACTACTCTTATGTCTTATAATGATCTCTAACATACAGTAACACATAAACTGTTGGTTTAGGTACTTGTTGTAGGATGTGCTCAGACAAGAAGTCCAAACACTCCTCTTGGGTGACAACATAGGCTGTGACATCATTCCTGTTGACACTTATCATTTACTACTCAAGCAGCTCCCTGATGACCACATTGTTGATGTCCCTGCTTTAGTAATGGGACTTCAGCTGTGGGTCTGAAACAAGAGATGCCATTAGCCCAGCATATCTGTGAATCTGATAACTTTACAGCACTTAAAACACACACCGCAAGGAGACTGAGCATTTACGATTTAAGTTGTGACATAACCATTACCTTACAGCTGGGAACAACAGAGTCCACACCAGCTTCCCTGTGCAATGACTGCAGGCGGCCTTGTACATAACAGGTTTTGCTCTCTGGCTGCACTCTCACCACTCACCTGAAACACAGCACAACCCTACATACTTTGCCAATTCGGTAGATATATTAACCCGTCCATGTTAAAAGAGGTACAGGCATCCCAGTGTATCCCAGCCACCAAAATCCATGTTTGTGTTTATCCATTTTTCTTTATTTTTTTCACCAAAACCCTTTTCTCGAATCAGCATTCCCATTTACTCAAGTTCCCAATACACAAAATGGCCCCTATGGTACAATTATTTTACTATAAAAACTGCTTTACACAAAGAATTTCTTAGCCAACCCCAAGAAAGAGTTCCTGTGCTGTATTTTTTTTTTTTTACCAAACCCTTTAACCAAATTAGAATTTTTGTGGCTGGATGGGAAGTGAGAAGTAGTAGATGCTGAGAGACAGAGAAGAGATCTATACATATTGAAGAAGTGAGAGGTAAAAAGACTAGTAGGAGAGGATAAGTAAAGAGTGGATGAGGAGTTTTGGAAAAAAAAAAGGGGGGGGGAGCTTCAGTTAGGCACTACACTTTGCGCCATGCCTTCTGATATATCTCTTAGTTTCTCTATGCTAATTCTTCCAAATACCTTTGCGACAACAATGAAAAGATTTATACCATGATAGTTTATGCACTCACTTCACTTGCCTTTAATCACATACAGGGGTATAATCACAGGTTAATACATACCATGGCATAATTTAGACATGGTTTAGACTCAATAATTCATGCACAACACAGAAAGAGGGTTTTTATTGCAGGATATTATGGAGAATGCCACATGACTGGCACTTTTCCTCGCTGTGTCACTCTCACTGCCTAAAGTCACCTTGACTTACCAAGAGATTATTCGTCACTCGTGATTCAGCATCCTAATAATGGATTCCTCAAAGTAAAGCCTTCAAAAAAGTATCCTGTATCTTCATGGTCATCATCTGTGAACAGTGATTTCTCCTGCCAACTGCCTTCTCTTCCAACCAATATTAACTCTTGGAAGCTGATCTCCTAGCTGGCCAGATTATTTGCAATTGCCAAAATATACAAACAAGCAATCACTAAATGTGATTTTATTCTTAGCTGGAATGAAATCTGCACTGACTTAATCCTCTCGGGAATGATGACATAAATTGCGTCATATCAGAGTTAAGCTGAAGAGTAACTGGTGATGCAATTTGCTTCATTATCAGTTCTGTGCTGAACAGATACCGATTAGGCAACATTTGACAGAAATATTCAGCAAAAATTAAGTTTTAACATGAAGTGTGTCAAACATTGGTGAGTCATAGGGGAGGGTGTCTATTTCAAGTCCACCACTCTCAAATACAGTAATCTCTCTGCTTTCCGGACGACCACTATCCGGCTAAACCACTGTTCGGACATCATAGGCTGATGTTGGAAACCCAAAAATTGCAAAAAAAAAAAAAAAAAATCCGACTCGTAAGTTTGAATTTGGCACGCAGCGCCGAACGGCCTTGTTTACATTCACATTCCCACTGTCTCCCCCTCCCACTACTCTGACAGTTGTCTCTTAACTGCCATGAGTTTTTGTTTAAATAATCATAATTCACAGTCCTAAGGATTACGTGCAGTTCAACACTGGATTACTGTACATGCTTCAAGAGCATTTTCACCACTGTCAGAGCTTTAGAGGTGGGGCAAACAGTCACCACGGACATGTAAGTACACTGTCAACTGCCAAATATTTTCCACAATCACTTCTAAACAGATGGAGAGAACACTTTAATGAACTGTTGAACATAGAGAATGAAAGTAATGCAAGTATAAGTGGCTGGGGAATGGCGGGGAGGAGGGTTGTGAGAAGAGAGGAAGAAATCAGTAGGATGGAAGTGGTGGAAGCAATGAAGAAAGTTAAATTGGGGAAAGCCCCAGGAATTGATGGAGTGTGTGGTGAAATGCTGAAGCATGGGAGAGAGAGAGTAATAGAATGGATGTGGAAGGTGTGCAGATTTGCCTGGGAGAAAGGTAGAGTCCCGGAGGATTGGAAGTCAGGTATAATTATTCCNCGAAGAAGCTGAGAGACGGACGAGAGAGTTATATGTAGTGAGGAGGAGAGAGGTGAAAAGATTAGTAAGAGAGAGTAAGAAGAGAGTGGATGAGGAATTTGGAAGGAATTTGAGTGCAAAGTGGAGGGAATGTAAGAAAATGTTCTGGAAGGAGGTAAAGAGAGCTAGACAGGGTGCCAACGAAGTCAGTGGGGGTGTGAAAGATAAAAATGGTAGATTACTAGTGGAGAAGGGAGAAAAAGTAAACAGATGGAGAGAACACTTTAATGAACTGTTGAACATAGAGAATGAAAGTAATGCAAGTATAAGTGGCTGGGGAATGGCGGGGAGGAGGGTTGTGAGAAGAGAGGAAGAAATCAGTAGGATGGAAGTGGTGGAAGCAATGAAGAAAGTTAAATTGGGGAAAGCCCCAGGAATTGATGGAGTGTGTGGTGAAATGCTGAAGCATGGGAGAGAGATAGTAATAGAATGGATGTGGAAGGTGTGCAGATTGGCTTGGGAGGAGGGTAGAGTCCCGGAGGATTGGAAGTCAGGTATAATTATTCCTCTGTACAAAGGAAAAGGGGAAAAAGCAGTGTGTGGTAATCATAGGGGCATTTGCCTTCTTAGTGTAGTAGGAAAAGTATATGGTAGGGTACTTATTGACAGAGTTAGGGAAATAACAGAGGAAGTACTTGGAGAAGAACAGGGAGGTTTTAGGAAGGGAAGAGGTTGTGTAGACCAGATATTCATTCTTAGATCCTTAGTGGAAAAGTTTCTAGAGAAGGGAAAGAAGTTGTATGCAGCCTTCATGGATCTGGAGAAAGCATATGACAGGGTGGATAGACAAGGATTGTGGAAATTATTAAGAATATATTCAGTGGATGGGAAGTTGTTGAAGGCAGTGAAGAGATGTACGAGGGTGCTAAGGCTGCAGTACGTGTGGAGGGAAACTGAGTGAATCTTTCCATTTGAAGGTTGGATTGAAACAAGGATGTGTCATGTCTCCATGGTTGTTCAATCTGTACATGGATGGGATTATAAAAGATATACAAGGTCAGGCAGTGGATGTTGGAGCAGCCCTAGTGAGAGAGGGCAGTGTGTGCAAACTCGAAACTTCCTGTGCTGTTGTTTGCAGATGATACTGTGTTGATGAGCGAAGACGAAGGGGAGCTGCAAGGCTTGGTAGATGAGTTTGGGAGAGTGTGTAAGAAACTGAATCTAAAGGTGAATGTAGGGAAGAGTAAAGTGATGGTCTTCGAGGGAAGTGAAGCCAGTGAATGTACAGTGAGATTGGATGGGGAGGATATGGAGAATGTGGGTGCATTTAAGTACAGTACTTGGGTAGTGTGATGAGTAAGAATGGAAGTCTGGAGGGTGAAGTGCTTGAAAGGGTGCAGCAGGGAAGGAAGGTTGCTGGTTCGTTGAAAGCAGTGATAAGAAACTGGGAGGTGAGCATGGAAGTGAAAAAGTTGTTACATGACAGTATTGTGATACCAACTCTAACATATGGAAGTGAAGCTTGGACCCTGTTGGAAGGACAGAAGTCAAGAGTGAGAGCAGTGGAAATGAGTTATTTGAGAGGAGCATGTGGAGTCACATGGAGAGACAGACTAACAAATGAGGAAGTGAAGAAGCGTTGCAGTGTGGTTGTGGACGTGATAGGAAGCGTTAGGAGAAACACATTAAGGTGGTTTGGGCATGTGGAGAGGATGGAGAGTGAAAGACTGATGAGGAGAGCATATGTGAGTGAGGTGGAGGGGGTGAGAGGGAGGAGGAGGCCGAGGATGAGATGGAGGGATGGAGAGGAGAGGTACATGAGAGAGGGGGGTGTGAGTTGGGAGCGGGGTAGTGAAATGGCAGGGGACAGAGCGACATGGAGGCGATTTGTTTGTGGCCACCCCGTGCGGGATTGGGGCGTCTGGCAATAGATAGATAGACAGATCATCATCCAATCCTACGTTGCCCCATGAGAAGCGTAGAAGCCTAGTGCAAGCAAGCTGGTCCTGACATATGAAAGGAAATTGACCAGCCTCACTCATCCCTGAGTGGTATTATGTGAGCAATAAACCTCAACCACCCCTTGGATATAAACCTTCACCAGCTCAATCCGACTGGAGCGCTGTAATTACCCACTAAAGCACCAGCCGCCAAAACTTGGTTATATGGTTACCACCCAGCGAAGTAAATGGTTTCCTGATGTCCAGGAAACCATTTGGCTTGTCACTCAGTGTAGAGTCACCCACAGGCAGAAGGAAGAGGAAAGAATGAAGGAAAGACAGAAGAGGGAGTGTAGTCACCCATAGGCAGAAGGACGAGGAAAGAATGAAGGAATTTACCACCTCCTTTTTGTCTCTAAAGCTAGTCTGTTTCTTATTCCTTCTTCATCTATACCAACGATTACTATAGGTTTATTGATCTCAGTCGATTCCTTGACCAGTTTTGGGCTTTTATTTTTTTCCCCACTTTCCTTCTTATGCTTTTTTCTCCAGCCTTGATAGATTATCTCTTTCTTCACTTTTACCATTTCAGCTTACGTAGTCCATACTTCATCTATGCAATTTCTTATAATTTCATTTGCCTGAGTCATCTTTTCTTCAGTATCACTGCTTTGGTCTATCAGACTGCTTGCTTGCTTAATTGCAACTGCATCATTTCCAAACTCCTCCAAAAATCTCTCAGTATTGTTTACTGTACTCCCCATTTCACTTGTTTTCTTTCTGAGTGAATCTACCTTAACTGACAGCTTATCTGTTGGTGCATCTTTTCTGTTTACTTCCTTTACCAATTCTTCATTTTCTCCCTTCTGCAATCGTGGTTCCATGTTTACTGCCTCTATTTCCATCTGAAAAGTTTTCTCCAGCTTACTCACTTTCTCCACTAGTTTATTATATATATATATGTTCAGTTCAACCAGTTCTCCCTATTCATCATTGTTTTTGTTTTCATCCCTTCTCTTACCACCTTCTACAGACACTTTTCCAAAGTAATCCATCTTACAGAAAGATACCGTCATTTTTACTTACAAGCTGGCATCTCCCTGCCACGGCCTCCTGCCTTGGCTTGTTATGTCTAATGGTTAGCTACCTCAGTGAATTCCTTGCATCACTGATTTTAATAGTTTACTTACTTTAGACTACACTTTTTTGCTTATGCTTGCTCTACTACGTTGAATGATTACTTAATTAAGCCTAATAACAAGCTTGACTCATTTAAATAAATACTCTAAGGTATGTCTAGAGGGATGGAGTGGAGAGGTATATGAGAGAGGGGGGTGTGAGTTGGGAGCGTGGTAGTCAAATGGCAGGGGACAGAGTGACATGGAGGCGATTTGTTTGTGGCCACCCCGTTCGGGATTGAGGCGTCTGGCAATAGATAGATAGATAGATGTCTAGAACTGAGTGAAGCTCTACTACTGTACTTCCGTCCTCTCCCACTGCTGTCTCGAGCAGTGTGTGCATGTGTTTCTCCATTGTTTTTAGCTGTTCTGCTGTGACAACTCGCATTTAATTCTTCAGTGTAATGGCCGGACTGTCCTAACCTAGTTTAACTGTACCTAATAATTTAACCTAACCTAACCTACAGGTGGGAAATTTGGAACTGAAATCCACTTTTGAGTACACTGAGTAAATTTAATCCCCTGTGCTGGACACAAACAATTGTAGGTATGGCCTAAGGAACATGATGATAGTAACAGGAAATTTTTCAGCACCAAAAGATGATTTACCACCCTGAAAAAAAGTAGGAAAAATACAGAAAGAAACTGAAGGAATATGAACTGAATTGGTATGGTCCTTTTGCTACTCATAGTAAAGTGTGCATTTAATTATGCTTACTGTGGCAAATCTGTCTGCTTTAATTTGAAAAAAGATGCACACCTTTTCACCTTGCTAAAAATAAAAATGCACCTTTTCCCAAGCTACTGTATTCAGTGTAATTAATATAGGTAACTATTGGCCAGTCATTTCAATCTGCTGCTTTTAAAGTTCACATTTTCCCTTATCTTCAAAGACAGTCCTGCCCACTTTTGTTGGGACCAGGATTCTAGGATAATGCAGTTGGGCAGTTCTGTATTGTGGTATGGTTGTCAGTAAATGTTCACCTTACTTGAAGCAGTAGAAGGGCCTTACCAGTTCAATTCCTCCGGTTTGTTTCTTGTATTTTTCTATTTTCAGGGTGGTGATTTATCTTTCACTGCTGAAAAATTGTCCTCCGTTTTTATCACATTACTTAAGCTGTACCTACAGTTAATAGAAGATTCTTGCCCAACATACTCGAAGGTGAATTTCATTTCCCAGCTTCCCAACTGGATGCTAGGGTGGGTTAGGTTAGGTTGAGTTAGATTAAGTTATTAGGTATTGTTATGCTAGGTTTCATTAAACACTTAGGTAAGGTACTGTACAGTCGCGAGCTGATGGGACAGAGACACACGCACACACACACCTTGGGGTCTCTTCTACCCGTTGAGTTATGGGGGGAGGAGGAGAGAG
The DNA here is from genome assembly GCA_018397915.1 of Birgus latro. NCBI lineage: Eukaryota > Metazoa > Arthropoda > Malacostraca > Decapoda > Coenobitidae > Birgus > Birgus latro. The sequence continues at coordinate 9,489 of JAGKTI010022612.1, forward strand.
GAAGGGAGGGGGGAGGTTGTGGGGGGGCGGGGGGGGGAAGGAAGGGAGGGAGGGGGAGGGGAGGAGAGGTGCCAATGAGCATTGCTGGCTGAGTTGGAAGGTGGTAGGTGGTTATCAGGTATTATGTTGTCTTACAGATTTAGGTTTAATATTGGGTGAGGTGTATGAAACGCGATGTCTATGATATCATTGATGCAGGGTTTTTATTTTAATTTATCCTCAATTTAAGGATGCAGAACAACGGTGTTTCATTAGATTTGAACATAAACCTATGACCGTGAACCTAGGGGTTCATAATGGCCAAACCAAAGTGAAGAGGGCTATAGCAGCACTATGGGTATCATGCAAGGTTGCTTATTCATAGAGAGAAGACTAGAGGTGATGGCAGAACGGGGTCGCATAATAGACTCCGGGAGAGTGAAATGTCCATTCTTGATATAGCCAGGACTTTGGGATGTTCTACTGGGAAAGTTTCACGGTGGATCAGGAGGTAAACAGAAAGGTTACTGTATCATGGGCAATAATTTGTACGTAACAGGAATAATTAATGTGGATGCCCAATGCCATATTAAGTTTCAACACTTTTCATGAATCTTGGTGTAACTCCCACAGCAGATGTGAAATTGCTATCCCTGGGGAGTTATACAGTATGTATGGGATAACTGCCAATCAGTATCTGTAGTGATTTACATATCTGTGTATTACTTTTCATCTCGCAATACCTTCATGCCCTATAATGTCTGTTTTGGTTGAAGTTCTTGGGGCATACTGTGTATAAAACATGCTGTTACCACAGGTGGCAAGAAAGTGGCAATTTGGCTAATCTGCCAGGGGGAAGACCACCATGTTGCACTACACCTGCCCAGGACTGTGATATTATTGCTGCTGCAGAGGTAAACCCACATACTGTTTATTTATCTCCTAATTCTACTGACTATCAAAAATTCTTTGACTATCTTACTTCTACAATGGAACACATTCTATCCATTGCTTCTTTCTCTGAAATCTCCATTCTGGGAGATTTCAATGTTCACCACCACCTTTGGTTCTCCTCTCCTTTCACTGATCCACCTGGTGAACAAGCCTACATCTTTTCAGCACCCAACCCGTATCCCTGACTGCCTTGGAGAGGGTTCCAACATACTTGATCTCTTCCTGACATCTAATCCTTCTGCTTATACTGTTAATCTTTTCTCTCCGTTGGGCTCCTCTGATCATAACCTTATCACCTTAACCTGTCCTATCGCTCCGGTACGGCCTGTGGACCCTCCAAAGAAACATCGTCTGTGGCACTTTGGAGCTGCAGACTGGGAGGCCCTCAGGCAGTACTTCTTTGATTTTCCCTGGAATGATTATTGCTTCCATGGCCGGGAGCCATCTGAGTGTGCTTTGCGCATTACGGAGGTTATTCTCTCGGGCATGGAAGCATACATTCCTTTCTCATATCCATTGATTAATGTGAGAAAGCCTTGCTTTAATCACGCTTGTTCTAATGCTGTCTGCAACAAGGAGAGGGCCTATAAAAGGTATCGGAGCCAACGTACCCCTGAATCACATCTTTTTTATGTTTCTGCCCGGAATTGTGCTAAGTCTGTCCTTCGCTCTGCTAAAAATAATTTCATCCGTACTAAATGCTCTCAACTCTCCAACTCGAATTCTTCCCGCTCCTTCTGGCACCTTGACAAAAACCCTTCTAACAACTTTACCTTATCATCCTTCCCTCCTCTTTTTCACTCTGATGGCTCTATAGCTATTTCTTCTACTGATAAAGCAAATCTCTTTGCTTAGACTTTCTCCTCCAATTCCACCTTAGACGATTCCGGTGCTGTTCCTCCATCACTTCCACCCCTCTGACTTCCTCATGGCTGACATTAAAATTTCTTCAGATGTACTTTTTGCCATCACTGGCCTCAATACTAACAAGGCATATGGGCCTGATGGGGTCCCTCCTGTTGTCCTCAAGAACTGTGCTTCTTTGCTTACAACTCTTTCGCCTTTGTCTATCAACTTGTACCTTTCCTTCTTGCTGGAAGTTTGCTCTTATTCAGCTGGTCCCAAAGAAGGGTGACCATTCCCGACCCTCTAGCTATCGTCCAGTTCTTTTAACACCCTGTGTCTCAAAAGTTTTCGAGTCAATTCGTAACAGAAAAATTTTAAAGCATCTTTCCTATCACTATCTTCTTTCTGACCGTCAGTATGGGTTCCATCAGGGATGCTCCACTGTTGATCTTCTCACCTACCTTTCGGACTCCTGGTCATCCTCCTTTCGGTACTTTGACGAAAGCTTTGCCATTGCACTTGACATCTCAAAGGCTTTCGATCGAGTCTGGCATAAATCTTTAATTTCCAAACTGCCTTCTTATGGCTTCTATTCTTCTATCTGTGCCTTCATCTCTAGCTTCCTTTCTGGTCGTTCTATAGCCGCTGTTGTAGACGGCCATCATTCTTCTCCTAGACCTGTCAACAGTGGTGTTCCTCAGGGCTCTGTCCTATCACCAACTCTCTTCCTTTTATTCATCAATGACCTTTTAAGCTGTACATCTAATCCTATCCACTCGTATGCTGATGACTCCACCCTTCACCTCTCCATTCAGTTCCCGCAACATCCATCTCAAAAGTTACTTCAACAAACAAGGGATAAGGCTATGGCAAACCTAATGTCTGATTTGGCTTGTATCTCTGACTGGGGTAAAAATAATCTTGCTGTTTTTAATGGATCAAAGACTCAGTTCTTACACCTATCAACCCGGCAAAATCTTCCACAGGAGTACCCACTGATGTTTAATAATATCCAGCTTAATACTGCTTTATCCTTGAACATGCTTGGGGTTTCATTCACTCGTGACTTATCTTGGAAAGATCATATTCCATGTCTTGTGAAATCTGCATCCAAGAGATTTGGTGTGCTAAGCCGACTCCGTATCTTCTTTACCCCTGCACAGTTATTAAGGTTATACACGGGTTTTATTCGCCCCTGTGTAGAGTACAACTCTCATGTGTGGGGAGGCTCCCCACATACAGCTTTCCTCAATAGGGTGGAGTCAAAGGCTTTTCGTCTTATCAACTCTCCTTCTCTTACTGGCTCCCTTCAACCTCTGTCTCTTCGCTGCACTGTTGCATCTTTATCTTTTTTCTGTCGTTATTTCAATGATCACTGCTCCTCTGAACTGTCTGCTTGCATCCCCCCACCTCTGCGTTAGACGTGTATCACCCGTCTAGCAACAAACTCTCATTCCTTCTCTGTCCAGCTCTCTAATGCAAGAATTAACCATTGCTCCCAGTCCTTCATTTATGCAACAGGTCAACTCTGGAACTGTCTCCCTCTGTCTGTATTTCCTACTTCCTTTGATCTCCAGTCTTTTAAACGCAGTGTGTCCAGGCATCTCGAAATGATCGAATCTTGAATTTGGCTCTCTCTTGTACTGTTTTTGTTTTTTTCTTAGAAGGAACGGTTTTTAGGCTCCGGCCTTTGGTTCCTTCTTCCTAGCATAAAAAAAAAAAAAAACTAATGCAGTGGCCATCTGTGATGCCCTGCACCTTGATTGCAGTGTGTGGACAGTGCAGCGGCAGCTTCATGAGGCAGATCTGCATCACTGAGTTCCTGCAGCTAAGGACTGTCTCACCCAGCAGCTCCGAGATGGAAAGCTACAGTGCGCCAGATAATATGTAAACAAAGGGAATGACTTTTGGAAGCATATAATCTGGACAGATGAGAAAACCTTTTAGTCTGCCTCTCATGGACAGCTTCACTGTTGGAGGCACAACAATACTCGGAACACGCATTGTCATAATATTTACCTAAGTAACTTGCATTTATGGAAGCTCCAGTAACTCGAATTATCTTTCAGTTACAACCGCCAGAATATTTATGAAGAAGGATGGAGCAGTCACCAGACTGCAAACATATGGGGTTGGATCAGTCACCATGGAATGGGTGATAATAACTAAATACAGGGTAGATTTAATGCACAAAAATATGTGGAAATACTCACCAATGGTTTCTTGCCTTCCTTTGCCAATAGGAATCACCTATTTCCAGAATGCCCGGTATACTTCGTTCACGACCGCTGCCCCGTCCACCAAGTCAGGGTCGTGCAGGAATGGTTTGTTAATCATCCACAGTTTCACTTTCTACCATGGCCTTCTAAGGGGGCTGGTTGCAACCCCATCGAGAACATCTGGGGGACTATGGTGACCAGCTGGATCCCTGGCCATGAGCGAATTACTGCTGAACTCCTAAACCACACCCGTGAGGTTTGGGAGACGTTCAGAACCAAGCCTGAACTCGTGAGGCGCCACACACTGAATATGCAGAGGAGACTTCAAGCTGTGATTGACAGGGAGGGTGGATGGACAGGATATTGATCACTTAATTATTTTACTTGCAGGTTCTTTCTCTTAAATATATGAGATGCTAATCTTCCCGTACAAGTAAGCATTAACCCCTTACCCGCGGGAATGGCTGGACCGCGACATGCCCCTCCCGCGGGGATAGCAGGTCTATCTATCTATCTATTGCCAGACGCCTCAATCCCGAACGGGGTGGCCACAAACAAATCGCCTCCATGTCACTCCATCCCTCCATCTCATCCTCGGCCTCCCCCTCCCTCTCGCCCCCTCCACCTCACTCACATACACTCTCCTCGTCAATCTTTCACTCTCCATCCTCTCCACATGCCCAAACCACCTTAACGTGTTTCTCCTAACGCTTCCCATCACGTCCTCAAGCACACCACAACGCTCCTTCACTTCCTCATTTGTTAGTCTGTCTCTCCATGTGACTCCACATGCTCCTCTCAAATAACTCATTTCCACTGCTCTCACTCTTGACTTCTGTCCTTCCAACAGGGTCCAAGCTTCACTTCCATATGTCAGAGTTGGTATCACAATACTGTCATGTAACAACTTTTTCACTTCCATGCTCACCTCCCTGTTTCTTATCACTGCTTTCAACGAACCAGCAACCTTCCTTCCCTGCTGTACCCTTTCGAGCACTTCACCCTCCAGACTACCATCCTTACTCATCACACTGCCCAAGTACTTAAATTCACTCACATTCTCCATTTCCTTCCCATCCAATCTCACTGTACACTCACTGGCTTCACTTCTCTCGAAGACCATCACTTTACTCTTCCCCACATTCACCTTTAGATTCCGTTTCTTACACACTCTCCCAAACTCATCTACCAAGCCTTGCAGCTCCCCTTCGTCTTCACTCAACAACACAGTATCATCTGCAAACAACAGTACAGGTAGTTTCCAAACACTGCCCTCTCTCACTAGGGCCGCTCCAACATCCACTGCCCGACCTTGTATCTCTTTTATAACCCCATCCATATACAGATTGAACAACCATGGAGACATGACACATCCTTGTTTCAATCCAACCTTCAAATGGAAAGATTCACTCAGTTTGCCATCCACACGCACTGCAGCCTTAGCACCCTCATACATACTCTTCACTGCCTTCAACTTCCCATCCACTCCATATATTCTTAATACCTTCCACAAACCTTGTCTATCCACCCTGTCATATGCTTTCTCCAGATCCATGAAGGCTGCATACAACTTCTTGCCCTTCTCTAGAAACGTTTCCACTCAGGATCTAAGAATGAATATCTGGTCTACACAACCTCTTCCCTTCCTAAAACCTCCTTGTTCTTCTCCAACTAATTCCTCAGTAATTTCCC